>JAJMDF010000205.1:0-212597 GCA_030573475.1 Hanseniaspora thailandica (nom. inval.) | reverse complement strand
CAGCCAAAAACCCCCTTTTTTTTAAGGCCGCCGTAAAGTCCGAAATCACAGGCGAAAAAAAAAGAAAGACGCCGCACGGCAAAAGAGAGGCAAATCATAATCCCCTAGCGTTAAAGTTCTATTATACTGAAGGCAACACCTGAGTTAGTCTGAAACCGAAAAGTTTAATGGAAAAGTGTTTGTCACTTGATGGCTTGATGTCGGTATTAAATGATATTAAGTGATGCTATGGTTTCTTTATTAAGTTATGCTCACCAACTTCAACTTTTTTATAAAAGATACTTGTCTAACTTAAAAAAAAATGAGTTTATTATTTATATCATGCTGTTCTGATATGTAATTACGTAACCCGCTTGAAATGAGATCATCTGATATGTTGGAATACCATCTAAGAATGTGTATATCCTAGTGTTGCCATATTTAGAAGCCAGTATATCTCTCATCTAATAATATGACAAGCCAATTTATGTGAATCCAACAAATTAAACTTCGGAACACATTATTTAAAGATGATCTCTAAAAAGGAATCATAATTTTTTTTTAAAAGAAAGGAAATTTTGGTCTGTGGAAAAAATAAACCGCACTGTTAGCGGAGTTTATGCATATTATCACTGGGCTAACTCCACGAACCAAAAATCAGATGATATGCACCTGGTGTGGGTAATTTGGATGCAACGTTGGACATCTGCAAAGCTGGATTTGACTTAGAGGTGACCGTGCTAACCAACGAGATATAAAAAAAAAGAGTGATTAAACAATCAATCAAAAAAAGGGATTATCGGATGCGTTCAACAAAAAAAAAAAAAGATGAAATCATTTTGCTAGAAAAAGCAGAATTCTTTTTGTTTTCATTTCCTGTTATTAGTGTCTTTGATCGTCTATAAACATCTTGTTTGACTAATGTGGATGTTATTTAGTCATAATGGAATGATTCGTATATGTAATAGAACGTAAAAGTTACTAACGTTTTTATTCGCGTATTTTGATCTGGTTATAAACGACTTTTATATAATTTAGATAATCCATGTATGAAGAGCAATGATCCTAATGATAATCTTGATAAAGTTTCACCACTTAACCACTCATAAAAAAGAAGAATCGACGTTGAGCTTTCGCCACCCGCCGAAACAAACATAAAAATTTTCATTTTTCACCACTTTCGGAAACTGTTAAAAAAACCCTCCACGTAGGGAAAAAAGAAAATTTTTTTACTCAATTATGTCCTAGATGTAAAACAAGAAATCTTTTACTATCTTTGAATTGATGAAAATCGGAGCTAACTAAAGTTAGTTCCAACATATATGCATGTTAATGACCCAATATGTATGGCTCAAATAAAAACAGCACCCAGTAAATTTCGACGTGAAAAAAAGGGAGAAAGAAAGAATAGAATTTATTTGGGAATAAATAACAGGCTACATCATTGCTGTTTATGCAGTATAATTGATTATTGCAAGAAAATGCATTTGGCTAATGAAAGCCAATACGTAATACTTTGAGTACAGGTGACGAAATATATCGTATATTGTTACAATATCCTACAAGCAAGAATTTATTTTTCCAAGTCAAAGAGAGATTTTCATATGGGTACATTATTTTAAAATGAAATTCTTTTGTCTTTTTGTTTTGGCTGTTTTTTTGTTTTCATTATAATGATATTATTAACTTACATTGAAGTGCCATCAAGCCAACACGTCAACATATCAACTGACTGTAACGTCATATAGTGAGAATAGCAATGATTCATTTGCAACCAAACATTAAATAGAAACTGGAAGATCCCCCCATAGCCTGATCTTCCCCTTTTGCTATGATTATGTTTTCCCCCAAAAAAAACATGTAAATTCCTACCGTTAAACCGTTTATTTCAACCGGTATAGGGAGGTGTGAAAAAACAAGATACTCAAAAAGTCTAGATTCAATCACTTGTTCGTACCTCATAAAGTAGCAAAATGGAGAATTGATGGCAACCAGAAACGAAAGAATCATTTGGGCTAAGCAAAGATAACCTTTGCTTTTTTTGGGCCTATTTTTTTTCCAATTTCTCTTGGAAGATTTTATTTCAACGCCGTAACGTCAACATTCGTTTTGTTACCGTTTCTTTTTTTGTTCTGTCTTTTTTTTTTGGTGAACAAACCTTAAAGGCTATCACATAAAATGACAACAGCACTGAACAAATGGGATTTTAAAACATTCTGATGTGTGATTTAACACTTCGTAGAATTTTTAATAAAAAAAAAAGAAAAAATTACACACACATATACAGGAGAAAAAAAAAATTTACAAATAAAACAATTGGGTTTCTTTTAAAGAGGCTTGTATAAATACAAAGAGAGGAATGGTTGTAGTTTATTTTTTTTTTTTTTCGAAAAAATTAAAAATTTATACATTTTTTTGTTTTAACATGTTCCCTTGAAATTCTTGTCAAAAAAATATATTCAGGAACTTCTTTGGCTATATATAAGCAAGGAACATCATTTTAACTTCATAACCTAAGAATATTATTTGATACAATCAGTTTTTATTTTTTTTCACCACATAAAAGTCTCCAGTGAATTTCAACAAGAAAGAAAATCTATAAAAAAAAAAAGAGAAAGATTTGCTTTATTGGAAAAGAAGCTAATTAAACCATACCAAAACATTCATTTGCAACATTCTATTTGAATTTTTTTTTTAGAGTTTTATTTAAAAAAGTTTTTTTTAAAAAAAGAAATTATCTTGATTTACCTTTCTCAACATAGTGAACAAACAACTGCAAACATCATTTTTTTTTACAAGAATTAAAACATTTGTTGATTTTTTTTCTTCTTCTAAAACATCTAGAGAGAGAATCAAAGATCTACTGAAATTCCAAAGAAAGAAACCATTTGAAAAAGCTATTTTTCCACCAGAGAAGAGCCAAAGTCGTCGTCCTTTTTTTTAAAGAAAAAAAAAATTTTTTTAGAAGGAAAAACAAATCCTCTTGTAATTTTTTTTGCTGGCAGCCGAAAAAAAATATATTTATAACGAGGAATCAGAAGTTTTTTATGATCTTTAATTTTTATCAGGGAATTTATAATATTTTAAAATCTGGCTAACCCTTGTTCAAATCTCTTTTAAGTTTTAACAGATATCAGTTTGTTGTTTATAATTAAAAGTTCAAAGAAACAGAAGGAGAATATAACTTCTTCATACAGCCAAAAAAAAGACTGATATTCCTACTAGTAAACAAAAAAAAATAGACACCTATACTTGCCAACATTAACAGATAGACTATTGTAACCTTAAAGTTAATTTCGAAAATTGTTTAGGAAAAGATACCTAAAATACTCTATACTATTTCAATAATAGATATACCAACAATCCATTCATCATACAATTATAAAATAATGAGTAATAATCAACCTTTAGAACAGCAGAAAATCAAACGAATAGTGGCAAAAAGAGCCTGTTTGAACTGTAGAAACAAGAAAATCAAATGTGATGGTGAAATCGTCGTCTTTTTAGAAGGTCGAAACCAATGTACCAACTGTTTGTTAAGTAACATCGATGGTTGTATATTCCTTCCAAGTAAGAGAGGTGGCAGAAAACCTAAGTTGAATAAAGTCGATAAAAAGGGCAAGAGTTTGAAAGATAACAAAAAATTAAATAGCCATTCAGTTGATAAAATCAAAAATGTCGATGTGTTCAATAAGCATAAGAAACCAACCGTGATACCAAACAACATGGTTCATTCTAAGCCTATGATGCCTGAAGGGCCAATTGGATATCAACAAATGCCTCCTCAATACCTACCCAATAACCCAGCCACGTTCAACCAAAGGCCCCATCATATGCCATACCAGGAATACTTAAGTCACCAAGTCATGCCACCTCTTCTTTATAATAACATGGTTCCAATGTATCCACATATGCATCATAACAATTTCCAAATGTATCCTCCAAGTAACATGGTGTACAACACTGTGCCCAGTTATTATATCAAGGCGGACAACAGAACAGTACAAATTGTCGGTCCGAATAATATCCAAGACAAAAACCTCGGCCGAAGAACTTTTTCAAATATTCCTTCTGAAAAGTCTTTGTCAAATTTGGAAAACAATTCTATAGATCAAAACAATGGCACAAAACAGAACTCCAATGTAACTTATCAACTCCCTCCACTTCAAAGTGTACAAAATACGAAGCAACCTCATTTCTGGAACATGAACAATAAGCCTCAAATGATGCCACAACAGGGAGTGTTTTTTAATTCAAGAATGCAAAACAAAATTCCTCCAAGCCAAGGCTTCAATTCAAATTTGTTTACTCCAATCAACAACATCAAGCTTCTTAAAAACAATCTTTCCGCATCAAGCGTATCAAACTTCAGTTCTAAAACATTAACTCCTCAATTGCAAACATTTCCGAATTTACCTAAACCGAAAGTAGGGTTTATCAAGGGAGGTGATGAGAGTCAAGTGGATCCACCTCCAAATGAAGAAAACAAAGAAACCAATTGATTAAAAATAAAAAAAAAAAATTATATTATTAATACGGAATAACATTAACAACTAGATTTAATTTTTCTCTTTCTCTTTTATTGTATTTTTTAAAAATGTCTTTAAAACCTTTTATCAAACTTTCTTTATAACTCTTATTTCTTCATGCCAGCTAAATATTCGTCATGACCTATACTTTCAATCTTTTTGGCCTTACCTAAGACTTCTTCTTCTTGTTCTTGCATAAACAACTCCATTTTAACAGAGTAGTCACCACCCAACAATCTAACAGCTAACAAACCAGCATTAGTTGAGTTATTTATAGCAACAGTGGCAACTGGAACTCCTCTTGGCATTTGTAAAATAGAATGCATGGAATCAACACCATCTAGCACGGACCCTTTGACTGGAACACCAATAACAGGAAGACTGGTCATGGCAGCAACCATACCTGGTAAATGGGCAGCACCACCAGCACCAGCAATAATGGCCTTCAATCCTCTAGTTCTGGCAGATGTGGCATAATCAAACATTCTTTGTGGGGTTCTATGAGCTGATACAATGGTGACTTCATATGGAATATCAAACTTGGCTAAAATGTAACAAGCAGCCTTCATGACTGGTAAATCTGAGTCACTACCCATAATAACACCAACTTTAGGTATGGTGTTCAGAGTGGTGGAAGTGCCTTCTATGTATTTCAATTTATCTTCACAAGAAGCCATGGAATCAGCGACTATGTTAATATGTCCCAATTTTCTTTTAGGTTTGGATTCCTTTCCATATAAATAAACAGAACCACCATCGACTTCCAAAGTTCTTTGACATAATTCTAATTCTTTTCCTGGGGTAGTTGAATCACCTAGGACGTTTAACATAATGGCATTGGTGTCATTAGTAACGAACTTCAATTCTGGAATAGGCAATCCCATTACAGCTCTTAAATGAGCTTCAAATTGAGAAATAACACAAGCATCAATGGTGTAATGACCTGAGTTGTGTGGTCTTGGAGCTATTTCATTGACCAAAACATCACCATCCTTCATCAAGAACATTTCTACTCCAAAGATCCCGCAACCTGGGAAGGTGGCTACAGTTTTCAAAGCCAATTCCTCAGCAGCTTTAATTTGTCTGCTTCCAATTCTGGCCGGAGCATAACAAGTATGACAGATGTTATCTTGATGGATGGTTTCGACTACTGGGAAAGACTTGACTTCACCGTTTTGTTGTTTGATAATCATTACAGCAAGTTCCTTTTCAAAAGGTGCAAACTTTTCAGCATATAATGGTCTGTTCTTCAAGAATTCTAAAGCTGGAGATAAATGGGTGGAATCACGTACAACGTAATTGCCCCTTCCGTCATAAGCTTCGGTTCTGGATTTTAATAAGAATGGGTAGGAAACCTTTTCACCTATTTTGGATAAACAATCAACAGTGTTTTCTTCAATAGGATATGATTCAGCAACTTTGATGTCGTTTTTGATTAAATGAACTTTTTGCAAGTACTTGTCCTTAATTAAGCCAATGGTTTCAGGGGATGGATGTATTTGTAAATTAGGGTATTCCTTGGAAACTTCTTCCAATGTGCTGATATCAACATGTTCTATTTCTATAGTCAAAACATCACATTGAGAAGCCAACTTCTTGATGTCTTCTTTGTTCTTGAATGATCCGTTGATGTGTTGATCATTGGAGATTTGTTTGGCTGGAGAGTTTTCACCATCCAAAATGACTGATTTGATGTTCATTCTGTTAGCTTCTTCAACCAACATTCTGCCTAATTGACCACCACCTAGTATACCTAAAACTTTTGAATCCATTATTATTATTTATTTTTCTATGGTTATTAGAGTTTATAGTTATTTGTTTATGTTTTTAAAAGTTGTTTTTATTTATATGAATGCAAGGGATAAAGGCGTATGATTGAAATCATCATCTGTGTAGAAATGCAATCGATTAGATTCTTTTTTTTTTTTCAAACTTCTGTTACTAAAAAAGTTACCCGACGGTTTTTAAAACCTTCCTATTATGGATATCTCACCATTTTTTTGAGAAATAAAAAAGGCGGCAAATTTTTCTTGTTTTTTTTGTCTTCGTTGTAAGATTTATAAATTCCCCACCATGATTTTTCTCAACAAACAACACAAATACAAGTGGCAAAAAGTTTACTTTCTTTTCAACTAAAAAAAAACACTTTAAAACAACCCAAGATTAATCACTAAACAAGTAAATAATCTACCTTAATCTATTTTCTCACACATCTACACAAGGTTTTTCCACATAATGTTCAGCAACTCCAGAAACCCAAGAAACTCCAACAAGAGAACCGTCAGAGGCTCCAGCGGTAAGAACATTTCCTTCCAAAGAGCCGGTAGAAGAAGATCTCCAAGCGGTGCTCCAGCCAAGGCTGCTTTAAACACCAAGGCCCAAATTTTGCACCAATTGAAGGCCTCTAAGTTGACTGCCCAAAGCATTGCTGATAAGCACAAACAACAAGCTTTGAAGTTTGCCAACTCCGCTCCTGCCATCTTATCTAAAAAAGTTTCTGTTGCCGGCCTACCTTCCGATGTCACTGAAAAGTCTATAAGAGTATGTTTATAGAACAAACCAAATAGAATTATTAGTAACATTGAATCATTAATTTGTTTTGATGTTATGAAACTATTGCTGTCTCTTTTCTTTTAAAAAGTTTTGGGATTTTTTTAGCTACAATATATTAGTATTGTTGATGTAGTAATATACATTTGATTTTGAAAAAAAGAAGTTATCTGGCTGTGTTAGCAGATAACTGGTGAAGAAAGTTGGTAAGTTCAATGGTTCTTTTTTTGAAGAAACAGTAACTGTAAATCCATTAAAGGTTTGATAAGTTTCAAGTTGATTTTTTATAACTTATAGGGAACTCAAGGACTGGTGTATGTCCTCATAGACGGTACGGCCTGTTATTATAATCAATCACTTTCTCCTTCTTTAGCTGTTGTAAAGGAGCCTCAAATACCACAAGGTTCAAAGATCAATTTTATTTTTTTGGAAATATGCAACGTTAGTTAATGATACTGACAATAAGATATATGGACAAAACAGGCCCATATCATATTTCATGATTCAAAAAAAAGTTGATCTTGCTTTATTTTTTCTAGAAATAATCAATGTGCAACATATTATCCTCAAAGTACTGTTATTGTTCATCATAATCCAAAGAGACAGTGAACTGTTGAGCAATTTTTCACTAACAATTATCATCTTTTATTATTCATTTACACAATCACATAATGATGTTTGTTTACAAAGTAGAGACCCATATAATGGTCTAATACCTCGTTTGATTCCAAAACTGATTAGTTCAGTCGATTTAATTAATTTTGGATATCAATCGAGAGAGTTAGATCATGAAAGTATGTGTCTCTACAGTACTCAAACAACCAAATCATATCCCATACCATTTTTAGCAGGAATTCTTCCACAACGCTGTTGGTGGTGTCAGAAACATTGAATTATACTACAACCAATACGGTAAGTCCACTGGTAACTGTATGCTAACCTTCCTAACCTTTGAACAAGCCACTGCTTTAGTCAAGAACTACAACGGTGCTCCAATTGATAACGGTAAGTCCAAGCTAAGATTATCTTTAGTTGTTGACACCAGCAGAAACGCGCAACCAGTTGCTCTGGCCACCAGAATTGCTGTTCCAAATGACGGCAGATCCAAGAAGGCTGCTGCTGCTCCAAAGGAAGGCAGAAAGAACTTAAAGGCCATTGCTGCCAAGAAGGCCAAGGCTGCTAAGAAGCCAGTCAAGAAGCCAAAGACTGCCAAACAAGCCAAGCCAACTTTAGCCAGTTTAGACCAAGAAATGAACGACTACTTCGGTACCCCAGCTCCAGCCCCAGCTACCAACTAAGTTTATCATGATCATAGATTGACCATGAATTTGTATGATAAGATGTTTTTTTTTCAAATAAAATACTTTTATTTCCATATATAATAGTATGATAATAATTACCTTTTAAGTAATTTGTTTTCTTTCCTGTTTTTTTTCCTATGTACATGTATCTCTCCTCAACCCTCTACTTCTTTCCAAAGCCAAAGAAGTCTTCCCATATGGAGTATGAATAATGATGACGACCTTCTCTTGTTTTCAGCTGTTGGACGTAAAGATCGTTCATATATGAAGTTGACAGCTTGTTTTCTGCAGTGTTGATGTTTGCTTGTTGTTTGAAGTAGTCCAAGTATGCGTCATCGTCTTCCAAACCTCTACCCAACTTGACATCGTCAGCGGTTCTTTCACCTTCGTTGTTGAATCTGTATTCTCTTCTGATTCTGTTGGTGGATTTCACTACAATGGCAGTACAGATTGCTGCTAAAGCAACATAGCCTAGATTCTTGGTTGTTTGTCTGAATAGATATTCTCTTTCTCTTTGATTCATTATGTGTCTTGGTTTGTGTATGGTATTAAGTTTAGTTTTTTAAATTTCTCATAGTTTTTCTATCACGTTGGACTTTCTCTGGCAAAACCACTTGATCTTTTTTTCTTCAAATTTTTTTTTGAGAGAGATAAATTCGGAGATAAGAATTTAAAACTTCCGATAAGTCATGTTTTATACGAAATGATTATGACTCAAGTTCAGAATAAAAACAACACTTTGACACCGAAATATTAACTATTTTGTCTACTTAACTAGTAGTAAACCAAGAAGAAATATAATTAACTATGGAACATGCTGTATCTGGCTCTGTTTCTGGAGTTGTATCTATATCACTAACATATCCATTAGTCACCTTATCAACTATCTTACAAGCCAGAAAGGCTATCAAGAATGCCGACACACCTGAAAAACAACAAACAATTGTGAATCAATTACTACATTTATATAAAAAAGGGGAACTTTATAATGGGTTATCTTCATGTATTTCAGGAATAGCAGCCACAAATTTTGTTTATTACTATTTCTTTGAAACTTTGAGCAAACTAAGACTTAACCAAACAAAGAAGAAGAATTTGACATTCGTGGAATCAACCACCATTGGGTTTATAGCTGGTTCTATAACCGCCACTGTAACCAATCCCATTTGGACAGCAAATACAAGATTGATCACTGCATCAAAGACTTCAAGTGTTGACAAGACATTGATTGGGACTATACAAGAGATTATTAAAGAAGATGGTGTCAAGGCATTATTCAAAGGTTTGAAACCAGCTTTGATATTAGTTCTAAACCCAGTCATACAATACTCGATTTTTGAACAAATGAAAAACTTGATATATGTGTCAAGAGATGAGATCACACCAAACATGTCATTTGTTTTAGGTGCCTTATCGAAAATTGTGGCTACTGTGTTGACATACCCTACTATTACTATAAAGACTCAATCTCATTTACAAAAAGATCAATCCATGTGGGCAATGTTTGAAAAGATTATCAAGGAAGATGGAATTTTGGGATTGTTCAAAGGTTTGAAACCTAAGATCATACAAAGTGTTTTGACTTCAGCATTCTTATTTTACTTCAAACAAAAAATATTGAATGTCTTGAAAATGTTGATCAAAATTAATAGAAAGCAGAAAATCAAAATACATTAAATGAATATTAATTATTTATATAGAACATTAATTAAATCGCGTCTTTGTTGTTCAACAGCGAGTTGTTGATTAGATCAAATGTATAAAATATGACAGCATTGGCTGGAGCAGCTCTGACTAAAGTGATGCCTAACCCGTTGTAAAACCCAGCTATACCCTTTTGTTTAACTATGGTCTTGATAGCTGCTGTTACTGTGGTCTTGTGATCTATTTGAACCAACGATTTAACTGTATCGACTGGGAAAATGCTGAAGTTGAACATAACACCCGCCATGGCACCACTCACAAGAGAGTGCCATTGTTTGGATTCATTTTCTTTATTCTTATTCTTAAGATGCTTCTTGGATAGTTCATATGTTGAGAACCATACACAGCCTCCTAAAGACTCTCTTAAGAAAGTACTACTCTGACCTTTCCAAAGACCCTTCAATCCGTTATCTCTTAAAGTCTTTGCAACAGTATTCAAAACTGTATGATTATTATTAGAGTTTTTCAAATTGGCCACTTGTAATTTACACTTCACCAGCTCAACTGGGGTAAGCACAAATGAAGCAAATGAACCTGCAACACCACCACTTATGACGATTTTTTGCAAGTCCGATAACGAGGCATTCAGGAGTTTATATGTCTGTCCATAAGTGACAAACAACACTGCGTTTTCCAAAACTGCACCAAATATTGGGGATGCAACTCCTTTATAAAATCCTTTCAAAAAACCTTCATTTTTGTAAGTATACTTTATACAATCCATGGTTGATTTGAAACGACCATTGTGATCGGTTTGAAGTCTAACTTTTATGGTGTCGAATGGAAATTCAACCAGCTTTCCCAGCATACCAGCTGTGGCACTGGCTGTAAGTTCACAAGCAACTTCCTCCATATATGTAGTTGAATTAAACGTGGTGTTTTTTCAATAGAAATGAATCAATTTTTTTAAAATACTTTTTTAAAATGTTATGACTGTATTAGCTTTAGAATTATGATTTGAATGCGATTCTCGGACATAGATGCCGACCTTTAACTCCGAGAATCTAAATCGGATATAACATATGGTATAATTCTAAATTTCCTATTTGGGACATGTGTGCTTTTTTTTTTTTTCTTTTTTTTTTTCTCTGAAAAAACTTGTTTAAAATACCAACTCTTTTAGGTGGGAAAGAAAAAATTTTCACCATTTTTACTTTTCGAAAGAGGAAAAAATTTTCATTTTTCTTTATAAGGTGGATACCTTAATTGTTCATAGAAATACTTCACATTAACATAAGAACAATTAATCTAAACCCAAGGGATAGTCCGCTACATAGCTTAAACAAATTATTATTTAGATTATTCACTATACATTAACAAAAATGAAATACTTAGCTGCCTACTTATTATTAGCCCAAAACGGTAAGGAAACTACTGTTGACTCCATTTCTCAATTATTAGCCACCGTTGGTATTGAAGCCGATGCTGCTAGAATTGAAGCTTTATTGAAGTCCGTCGAAGGTAAGACTGTTGAAGAATTAGTCGCCGAAGGTAACTCCAAGTTAGCCACCGTTCCAACTGGTGGTGCCGCTGCTGCTGGTGCCTCCTCTGCTGCTGCCGGTTCTGCCGAAGCTGCTGCTGAAGAAAAGGAAGAATCCGCTGCTGAAGAATCTGACGATGACATGGGTTTCGGTTTATTCGATTAAACTAAGTTTATTAAATGAAACATAATTTATAAATAATAAAAAAATAAAAGTGTTAGGTCAGTATGTTAGGGACAATTCTGTATTGATGGACTGTAAAAGGGTAGTGTTTTAACCACACCTTTTGTACTGTTCTGTAGTTTTATATACAACAATCAGGTTATTGATTTTTATCAAACTGAATAATCAATTTAATACAACAAATGAAATGTTTTTTTTAGTTTAATTTTCCATTTAGTTAACCATTTGGCGATGATGTTAATTTTCGTTATTGGTCAAGAAAAATCACGTGACTTACTTTAAGTACAATCTTCACCAACAAACGATTTTCCCATATGAAGCACCCTTTTCTTTCTTTTTCATTCTATTTCAAAAACAAACAAGTCTGTAAAAACACACCCAATATCAAGCTCAAAGCCATAAGCTATAGTCCATTTTACCCTATCCATATACAATCATATAACCTCTTTCCAAATGAGCACTGAAGAAACTAAAAAAGAAGCTGTTGAAACACCAGCCGAAATTCCAAACAACAGTTTGATAAGCATATCTTCATTTTTGAAACAACTTAAAGGCAAAAGAGTGCTAATAAAGAACATATCTGGAATTTGCTACAAGGGAAAGCTTGAGTCCATAGATGCGTTCATGAACATATGTCTGAAAGATGCTGTGGAGTACTACATGGACAATGCAGATGACATAATCGCCTACTATGAAAACGAAGTGTTTGTAAGAGGATATGGGATCATCCACATGTCTGAAATATAAGTTGTTATTAAAAAAAACTTACGGATTAATGTTACGTTTTTATTTAAAAAAAGAGGAAGAAAGTGTTCAGATCTTCATGAAATGATGAAATACTGGTCGTTATTTGGTTTCTTTAAACATATATATCGTTTCATTTTTAAGGAATATTTACTTAGATCAATTTTATAGTAGCATTTATTGTTTATTTTACTCAATAGATCAATATATGTATCAGCTGGTGATACTTTTTCATAATAACTCAAATACTTCTCATCATTCATGTAAAAAGAAAATAAAAAATTGAAACAAAAAGAGTTACACACATATGCACTCAAGTCAGGATTTGTAAATCTTTCATCATTGTTTTCTTAATATTTGTTATTGGCACCTACAAATAGCCAATGTTTATCATTATAATATATTCTTCTTTATGTTTTTATAATTCGTTCTTTCGAAAGCTTAAACATCGTAAACGTACTTGTCACCCTTGATGTGCTTGGCAGTGTTTTGGTAGTGGGAGTAGTAAGTTGGGATGGTTAAACCAACAACACCGAACAGCATGACGTAAGTGACCATACCGTATCTGACGTGCCATTTGGTCCATTGACCACCAGTGGCACCTCTTGGAGTCTTTGGTAAAGTTTCGTAGAACTTAACAATCCATTGGAATCTTCTGGCAGAAGAGGAGGCAGTGGAGTTGATGATGCTTGGAGAACCGATCTTTGGTGGGATGATAGAACTTAATCTGGACATGTTTGTTATGTTAGTATAAAAAGGGTTGTATACAAGGTCTTTATTTTATTATCTTTCAACACTAAGTTTGACTTACAACAAACAATATTTAAAAGTGTGAATTCACAGTTTAGAGAAAATTTTTTTCCCTTTCCCACGCTTGTAGCAAAAGTTTGCTTACAGCAGGAAAATTTTTTTCTTGGCCTGCTAATTTTTTGTTTTTGGTTGGTTCAAACGAAAGTTGGAAATGGAGAAAATAAACTCCGACATAAGACTATATACATGTGACTTTACATGCTTTAATTAAAACCATTATCCTATAACCTTCATCATCTCCTCAATGCTACCACACTTCTTGCCCTTCTTAACATCTCTTTCATATAATTCAATCTTTTCATAATCTTCCCATGATGTTAGCTTCTTGGTATTATCTTTCAAAAATTCAAAGTCTTTTAATTCATTACTGTTTTCATTATTCAAAAAGTCCATGTTCTTGTAGTCTTTATCAACTACTGCAAATGTATCTAGCATTGTTCCTGCAATAGTTCCAAACCCTTTATTTCTTAGCCATCCTACTGATGTAATCTTTTGTGGGTAATCAGCCATTAATTTTTGTAATTCTTTCATGTGTGGATTCTCAGTACCTATGGACAATATCACCAAATCATTATCAATATCGATGATCTTATCTGTTTGTATAGGCTTAGCTGGGTTATTTACATCCATGACGTTTTCTTTAGCCAAAAGTTTCTTATTCTCATTATCAATTTTGAATGGTGATTGAAGGAATTTGAGTTCCCATTTCATGTTTCCATTCTCAACATCAGTAGAGTTTTTCTTAGTCAACTGTATCTTCTTTGTCAATGCTCTTGATGGCTTTGAAACATTAAGATCATGATCATAATATTTTGGATTGATGTAACCAGTGACACCATAATTGCTTAATCCCCATAATTCTCTGAATTCTTTCGATCCAAATCTGGCACTTTCAAAATCTCTTCTACCGATAATGTTGATCTTTTTTAATGGTGCATTGTGTATGATATCTACAAAGTTAGCGTTAATATCACTTTTATTAATAGCATCCTTGTCATATTTACACATACTCAAAAGTCTGCATAAGTCAAATGCAACGTTACCATTACCTACAATGTTAATATTTTTGATCTTTGACCAATACTCTGCAGTCTTCCAAACAGGCTTTTCATTAGCTTCTGATTCAGGGTAGTTGTTGTACCAATTAACCAAGTCTCTAGCCTTAAGAGTATTAGTACTTGTTTTATTCTCCAAATTATAATCTCTGCTTTGTTCACAACCATTGGCCAAGTATAAAATGTCTGATTTCTTGATGAGCTCTTGATACTCCTCCAACTTAGTAAAATTGTAATTCCCTATGAATTTCACTTCGTTATCTTCATATAAACTTTTATCATTAAACATCTCCTTAAAAGTATCTATACAGTTCTTTATTTCTGGATGATCTGGGGCAACACCATTTCTCACTAAACCAAACGGGATAGGCAACTTGTCCCAAATGTTAATGTTCAGCTTAACTTTATCTTCAGGATTGTTCAGCTTGTTCAATTGAAGCAGTTTGAAACAGGTGTACATACCAGATGCACCTGCTCCTATGATGTTAATATTTTTAGTAACTCTATGAGCCTTCAATGAATTCATTAATAGTTTTGGTTGTTGTTAATCGATATTTTTAGGTTAACAGAGTTTGTAAAAGTGGAGGGTTAAAACCGGAAGATGACTTTAGAAGTGGATGATCACGTGTAGAGAAAAGCGTGGCTAATTTTCCATATAAAATCTCTGTATACAAATCCGATTTTTTAAAAAAGATTTCAAACGTCATTTTTACATCTTACAAAACTATTTAAACAAGCTTTGAGTGTGGATTCTTCATGGAACATCTAAATAAAATTTAAAACAAGACCATCCACAACATGGAAAAACAAAGCTTATTATTAGACCAATTCATGCTATTTGGTGATTCCATCACTGAATTTGCTTTCAACACAAACTTCCAAGCAGCCCAAGGCCAAGAACTATACCAAGATGGTAAAGTCAACCCAATGCATCAGCAATTCTGTATGGGTGCTGCATTGACCAACTTATACGTCAGAAGATTGGACATTTTACAAAAGGGGTACTCTGGATACAACTCCAGATGGGCCTTGAAGATCTTACCTGAGCTATTAAAGATTTACAAAAACGTCAAGATGGCATACATATTCTTTGGATCTAATGATTCATGCTTGGGTGAAATCCAACACGTTCCTATTGAGGAATACAGAGAAAACACATTGAAGTTGATTGACATATACAAACAAAATGGTGTTGAAAAGATTATTTTAATAACTCCTGCTTTGTTCAACGAAGAATTGTGGAACAAGGATAAGTTTGTGGAGGTCCAACAAGGCTATACCAGATCGAATGAGGATTTCGCCAGATATGCTGAAGCCTTGGAACAAATTGGTTCTGAATTGAACTTACCAGTTGTTAACTTAAACAAGGCTTTTAAGAAGTATGCTGATGAAAAATTGGATGGTAAGTGGCAAGACCTATTATGTGATGGTTTGCATTTCTCCGGTAATGGTTACTACGTATTCTACAATGAGCTAGTCAACACTATTAACAAGAACTATCCAGAGATGAGTGCTGCCCAAGTTGAATACAACTTACCAAATTGGAGAAATGTCAAAAAGGATGCTTCAAACTTGAATTTATAGACTATATATCGCTGTATTTATAACGTAATTTATTTACCAGTTGATTAAATCATTTTTGTTTTGTAATTAATAGAAACCGCTACACGGTAAAAAATGAACATTTCCAGAAACGAAGGAGAAATTTCAGAATTTTTTCAAAAAGATTTTTTTAAAAAAATATAAGTTTCAAATAACCAAAAACAACTATTACATTAATAATGTCTACTGAAGGACTTCCTGTTGATCCTCCGGTTGCTGTGCCGGATGCACAAATCTCTCCTGTTGAAGACTCATCAATGAAATCAAAGGCCACCTCCTTATACGACGAAGTAGTCAAGAAGAACCCATTCTTTGCTGCCGGTGGTGGGTTGATGATTTTAGGATCTGTCTTAGCATTAGCCAGAACAGCAATCAAATCTGGATCTGCATTTGCTTACAGACAACTATTGATAGACTTAGAAATCCCATCCAAGGATAAATCATACCTTTGGTTTTTACAATGGGTGGGTAAATACCCACAAAGAAGCAGCAGACAATTGTCTGTGGAGACTTCATTCCATCAACATGACAATGGTTCTGTCACTACTAATTTCCAATTTGTTCCAGGTCCAGGTAGACATTTGATTAAATATAAAGGTGCTTACATGTTGATTAGAAGAGAAAGAAGTGGTAAGATGGTTGATATGACTAATGGATCACCATTTGAAACTGTTACTTTAACAACTTTATACAGAGACAGAAACTTGTTCAAGGACTTGTTGTTGGAAGCTAAGGAAATGGCTACTAAACAAAATGAAGGTAAAACTGTCATATACACATCTTGGGGTCCGGAATGGAGACCATTTGGTCAACCAAAGTCAAAGAGGTTGTTGAATAGTGTTATTCTAGATAAAGATATAGCTGAGAATATATTAAGAGATGTTAAAGAATTCATGGGTAATGGTAATTGGTACTTTGACAGAGGTATTCCATATAGAAGAGGATACTTACTGCATGGTCCACCAGGAAGTGGTAAGACCAGTTTCATACAAGCTTTAGCAGGTCACTTAGATTATAATATCTGTATTTTAAACCTAGCAGAACCTAACTTGACCGATGATAGATTGAACCATTTGATGAACCATATTCCAGAAAGAAGTATTTTACTACTGGAAGATGTAGATGCTGCATTTAACAAAAGAGAACAGACTAATGAACAAGGTTTCAACAACTCAGGAGTTACCTTCTCTGGTTTGCTAAACTCTCTAGATGGTGTAACGTCATCTGAAGAAACTATAACCTTCATGACCACTAATCATCCTGAAAAGCTTGATCCTGCTATTTTAAGACCAGGAAGAATTGATTTCAAGCAATACATTGGAAATGCCACTTTACACCAAATGGAAAATATGTTTATGAAGTTCTATCCAAATGAAGAAGCCAAGTGTAAGGAGTTCATGGATTACTGCAACACAGTTAGCCAATCCAAGACGATATCAACAGCTCAACTGCAAGGTATATTTGTCATGAACAAGAACGATACGGATGGTGCTATTAACATGATAAAGGAAGTTTATAAGAATTAGCCGCGTGTGTTTGGTGTTTTGACGAAAAGGGAGATTTTAATTTCACAAGATAAGTTTTTTTTTTGTGTAGCACAAAAATGGTTGGTTTGGCTTAAGTTACATTAGTTACCTTTTACTATGAACAAAGGTTTCCTGTACATAGATCTTATGCTTTGTTCAGAAAGAGGCAGAATTAAACCAGACCTATTATAAATATGTCAAGCCTATATACTTTCTATAACAGTTTAAACAAAACCACTACAAATGATGAATCGGAGTTGGATATTATTGAGAATCTTGAAAACATGGACATCAATAATGAGAATGATTCTTTGAGTCATGAATCAAATGACTTGAATGTACCAAAAAAGAATATTGCGACTACCGAAAAAGAAATAACTTTACCAAGAAAAAATAGTTACCGTAAAACGTCTAACTCAATAGCAGGCGTCATAACTTTGGGTAAAATGTTCACCACTGAAGGGGAAATTTCAAGCACCAAAGAAAATGTTAAGCCTTTAGCTGTTACTTTACAAAGTTTAAATTTAAAGCAATCTAATACCAAATTTTTTGTACTAAAATCAGATAACTTAGAAGACATTGAGATGAGCTATGACTTGAACATTTGGTGCACAACTATCACAGCTAGTGACAAGATATCCAAAGCTTATGATAATGGGAAAAATAGAGTTATCTTATTTTTCTCTTTAAATTTATCAGGTAAGTTTTATGGAGCAGCAGAAATAAAGAGTGATCTTTTACCTGAAGAAGATAGCTTAGATGTTTGGAAAGCCCAGCAAAAAAATAAAAGAAACTTTAAAGTCGAATGGCTTATTTACAAGCCAGTGGCCAACCGTGTTTTAAGACATATTATGGTATCAAACACTGACAATAAACCTGTTACTAGTTTAAAAAATGGCTATGAGATTAGTTCGTTCAACAAGGCTGTTGAGGTGCTAGACATAATGGTCAGATATGTAGATTTTTAACCTTCAATTGATTAAACCTGTGTTTTTTTCTTTCTTTTTTATATCCGGGAAAAATCACGCTATAACATTCGTAGCCAATTTTTTATGTTAAAAACTGATATAACAATTCTAGAACCGAACACCAAAAATAAAATTACTATACAACCACCAATGTTCAAGCATACAAAAAAACTTTTGCAAGCTGCTGATGCTTCTTTAGAAGCTATAAGCACTCCACTATCTCAAAAAAATCAAATCCTTAATATGATAAAAGAACACCAACCTGTTAAACAACTTACAAAGGACCAAAGAGCCTATTTTAACAGAGTCATAAGAGTTGATCAAGCTGGTGAACTTGGAGCTAATTACATTTATGCAGGACAATACTTAGTACTAGCCAATAAATATCCACATTTGAAAGATGTTTTGAAACACATGTGGGATCAAGAAATCCACCATCATTCTACATTCAATAAACTACAATTGAAACACAATGTCAGACCATCTCTTATAACCCCACTTTGGACATTAGGAGCCTTTGCCATGGGTGCAGGAACAGCATTGATATCTCCACAAGCAGCAATGGCTTGTACTGAAGCTGTAGAAACTGTCATTGGAGGTCATTACAACGACCAACTAAGAGTGTTGAATACACATTTTAAGAATAGAGAACTTATTGAAGGTGAAGGAAACTATGAAATAAATGAAATAATAGAAACAATTAAACAATTCAGAGATGATGAATTGGAACATTTGGACACTGCCATTGAATACGATTCCAAAAAAGCCGTTCCTTACATATTACTAACTGAAGGGATTAAGAATATCTGTAGAGTTGCTATTTTCGCAGCTGAAAGAATTTAAGAAGTGTATATAGTTTTTAATCTTTTTTTTTTCAAATCAGACCATCGTATATGTTTAATGCTGAAAGGATTTGAGAATCCAGTTTACATGCGTTCTGGAACTCCTGTTTGTTTATGAATCCTTTACCCGTTTTATCCAACTTACTAAAAATCTCAGTGACTCTTGACTCAGGGGATGCGTTCTCCACCTCGCTGGTTTGCTCATCAAAGTCATTGAACATCGAGCCAAACATCTTGTATATACTAGTGACCACTAGGAGCATGTCGTCGAAGCTTATTTCGTTTTCTCCTCTTATATCATACATCCTGAACGACCAGTCTAGTTTTTCTTCTATCGTTCCTCTTGATGTGATTGAAAGTCCCATTATGAACTCACTGAAATCCACTGAATCATCATTGTTCTGATCAAAGGATTTGAATATGTATGAAGCAAACTCGGTAGAATCACCAAATGGGAAGAATTGGGAATAGATTTTGATGAACTCTTCCTTTGTCAAGTATCCTTGGGGACAGTCTCTTGTAAACCCCTTATACCATTGTTTTATTTCTCTTTTGTCGAAGTATGTTTTTTGTTTAAGATGAGATAAGTCATCGTTTGTTAGAGTAGATACAGCCTTACCCATTGTGTAAAAGTTAGTGTGTGTTTCTGGTTCTGTCAAGTATGATTGATCTATGTTTTTGACAAGTGTTTTTTAAAGGTGGGTTTTTTTTTGAAGAGTTATCAGATTTGTGTAGGACCACAAGACACGTGAACGGTTAACAGTGCACCGTTTTTTTTTTTAGAATTCACCCTTTATAAAGCAGATTGATATCTTATAATTGTAAAAATATACCCAAAAACCATAATAGTATCGCTATAAATGAGTATAACTAATAGATCAGGGAGTTTGAAATCACCTAATTTTATTTACAAAACAAAAACAAACAATTCAAACATGTCAGAAGGGAAAGGAAATATAAAATTATCACCTTCTATAGATTACGAAAGTCTTCAACACCTAGGTTCAGGATTATCCAGAGACTACAATACGAACACAACAGAAAAGACATTTGAAACTATTTTGAGTGAGGATGAGGGTCAAACTGCCAATGACAATGAGAGATTCACACCTATCGAGAGGTACGGAAAACCAATACATCAAACTGGTGGACACCTAGATAGCATGGACATGTTACCAACAAGTGCTTTGAATAGTAAAGGGAATGAACATTTTCAAAACATAGACTTGGTACAGTTTGACAAAGACATTCAGCACAGAGAACGCGCCACTTCATCGTCGTCATCAGACACAAGTGCGATTCTAAGCACCAACAGAAATAAGTCTCAAAACCCAGCGGACTATTATAACTCACATCGATTAGAAAATAGTGTCATTCAAGATCCTGTTTTATCATCCTCACCTAAATACTTTTCCAGTGAAGATGAGTCTAGTGAAGATGAAGAGGAGAACATGAAGGATTGTCTGCCATATAACTCGATTTATGATGCCTACTATATTCTAGAACTAAGCAGCACTGTTAGAGATGTGGATTGGATTGAAACAACGTATAACCTTAAGATACAAGATGAGCCACATAACAAGATATCTTCGGATAAAGCACTTTTAACTCTAGGTATAGGGCTCAAAAGTTTGCCTTTGGTCAATTTGGTTCTCAACAACAGTCCCATGATGAAAAGCTTTTACTCAGGCATTGATCTAACTTATAAAGATGCTGTAAATGTTTTAGAGCTAGATAATGAACCTGAGGAAATGAATGTCATTGAAAGTTTTAAAGAACATTGCTATGATGATGAAAAGTTTGCTCCAAAGCATATCTTAGACGATGATGTTTACGACAATTTTGTCTACTACATCATCTGTCTAACGATGATTGGCGAAAAGTTGAACAGTGAACTTATCAGAAAGTACGTCACTACCGGATACATAGATGACAGACTTCTGAAGAGTGGTAACTGGCCTGTTGGTTTAGTAAACATGGGGAACACTTGCTATTTGAACTCACTACTACAATATTACTTTGCCATTGCACCATTGAGGAATTACATATTAGCATATGCACCATCAAGCAACGAAAGTGAAGAGGTTGAACAAACTGAGTTGATGGACTCTAAAAGATGTCAGGATTTTGTGTTACAAATACAGAAATTGTATAAAGATATGATCAACACTCCGTATAAAGTATGCATCCCATCAAATGAATTGATATATCTAGTCTTTGCTCCAAGAGGTGGTTTAGGCTTGATTGATGGTAAGATTCCGGACCAGGAATCATTGGATGTTTCTTTAGACATAGGTAGACAACAGGATGTCACTGAGTGTATGTTGAATTACATGGATCAACTTGAAAAGGCTGTATCTTTAGATATGAAAACAGAATTTGAGAAGACTAAATCTGCAAGCATGTTGTTTAATGGGTCATTGACTGAGAGCTTTAGAGATATAATGGATGAAAAGATACATGGGAAACAGAATATGGAAGAGAATTTCACATCTATACTTATAAGTCTACATGATAAACCAAAGACATTGCATGATGCATTGGAACAGTTTTTCAACAATGATCAAGAAGTTATGGAACTAAAGGAGTATGGCCAGGTCAAGAAACAAAGCTATTTAAAGACTTTACCTGATATTTTACAAATTCAAATTCAAAGAGTTGAATTTAATAAAGAGATACTTCAACCTGTTAAGAATGCTTTTCAGATGGAATACCCTGAAACGTTGTATGTAGATAGATATGTTGAAGGAGTTGTTGATGATGAAAAAATTAAAGAATACAAGAAATACCAACATGATTTAAAGTTGTTTGAAAAGAAAAAGCATGCATTGATTAAAAAAGCCAGAGGCCACCACAACGGCACTCAACCTTTGTCATTGAGAGCTTCTTTATCTTCTACTTTGAAATACTTACAAGCTGAGCTATATGATAACACATTACAATTTGATGATGAAAAGCTAGCCCAAAGCATTAACTTACTATCTTCTATGAAGGACCACATAGACAAGCAATTAGAATCTTTGAACACCACAATTGCTTTTTTGAAACACAAAATTGATACACATTATAGCGAATACAACAAACACGGATACAAGTTGTTTGCTGCGTTCATGCACAGAGGAGAAGCCAATTATGGGCATTATTGGATCTACATCAAAGATGGGGATATGTGGAGGAAATACAACGATGAGGATGTTGAAGAGGTTGTGGATCCAAATCAAAGCATTTTCAACTTCAACAGTGACAATAATGACACCGCTTATTATTTGGGATATGTTAGAGAGGACAAATTAGCAGAGATCATCAAACCATTGGACAGAAACGTGTGATCTAGAAGCATTAATATTGTTTTGTAATTAGATATGTATTTCGGATATAATGTTGCAAAAGCAAGCGTTGTATGACTTTTTTTAAAAAAATTTGCTGTTAACTCTATTTTTTTCAAGTGTCAACTTTAATTATAGATCAATAATCTAGTCAAGAGGGGAAAATGGCATACAACAACCTGTACACACAGATCATAACAATAAGATGATTCATAGAAGAGGTGGTAGAAAGAGAGATGATGAGGATAACAACAGTGATTCTGAAACAGACGCTGTCACTGACTCATTATCCAAAACCAACTTGAACAGCACAGCACAAGGTAAAAACTCACAGTTGTCTTCTGGTAAGACTAACACAAGCTCAGCAACTAGTGATGATTTGGTTATTCCGGAACTAACACTTATGGAGGAAGTTGTTTTATTAGGTTTGAAGTCAGATGGGATGTTATCTTTCTGGAACGATAACATTTCATATGCATTAAGAGGGTTAATAATCATGGAATTGGCCTTGCGTAAGAAAATCAGAATCATAGACGAACCAGCTAGAAAGAGATACGATTTGTCTGAAAGATTGATAGAAGTTGTTGATCAAACTAAGACAGGTGAGTTTTTATTGGATGAGACTTTGAATTTAATGGCCCAAGATAATGCAGATCATCAAAGATCAATTTCATCATGGATCGATTTGTTAAGTGGTGAAACTTGGAACTTATTGAAGATCAACTATCAATTGAAACAAGTCAGAGAAAGAATATGTAAAGAACTAGCTGACAAGGGTGTTTTGAGAACAGAAATGAAGAACTACTTTGTATTGGATGTTGTTTCATGGCCTATTATTGATCAATCGTGTAAAGATGCCATTAAAAGAAGAGTTATGTCCACTTTGGTAAACAGAAACTTACAATTGAATTATAATAAATATTTCCCTGAAAATACATCATTCCAAAATATAAGAACTTTATGTTTGGTGACAGGTGCACATGGTAGTAATGTTTTAGAAAGAGTCTTACAATCTTTGGAATACGAAAAAAGGGATAAAGGGTTTGAAAGAGCACAAGAACTGTGCGAACAGTTCGGCAAATATCCATTTGAATTGAATGCAGGCACTAAATCTGGTATCTCGGTCAACATATACCAACTAATAGAGGAAGAAATTAAGAATAACCCAGGCACAGAGCTATATTTGGAGATCATTGCTGGTGTAATTGAAATATTCACTACAATGGATTCTTTGATCTAATGATATATACAATTAATTAAACTAGAATTGAATGTTTTTTTTAATGATTGAGCATGTTGGCTATTTTCTTCGACTGCTTTTGTAGAATCGAATCCTTGAAAAAAGTTACTTGTTTGTTGTAGTAGTCTTTCATATTCGAAGTAGTCCATATGCTTTTGAGATCACTTTTATCAAAGTGTAACTCATGACATTCGCTAAGAGCAAGACTTAATATGGAGTGTCTTGATCTAAGTATGTCACCATTAGCTTCCCAGAAAAATCCACCGCCTAGTCCTTTTTCATGAATGTACTCCCCTTTTGCCTTTATAGTTAAGTAGTCATCAAACACGATTAAATGTCTTTTCTTTGAGTTGTAGACATAACTGGTGACTGCCTCTTCGTCATGATAAAAATCGTATCCTTGGAGCTTATAGATCTCTTTAGTTGGCCAAACTCCAGGCGAGTTTTTATCAAACCAGTTATCAACCCCTTTGAACTCAGCACCAATAGCCTCTTTACTGTTCTTTGCTTTTACATTGGTGAATGATCTTCCGTAAAGTGGAATTCCTAAAATAATTTTATTTGCTCTAATTTCTAAATCTTCAAGAAGGTATGTAACTACTGAGTCAATGTCGGCATTGCTGCTATCATCATTTGCTCCATATTCGTATAAATTAGATTGATAATCTGTTTTTTCTGACCATTCACCTGACAAATCGTATGCCATTAAATTGAACCCATCAACATACGGCTCAATGTCGTCCAAGTGGAGGTGCTGAAGAACATCATCATCACATGGAATAGCAGTCGATAAATAAAACCATTTGTTTTTCTTGTTGTAATCATCCCCAAAAATGCTTTCTTCAAGCTCATCAAATCTTTCTCTCAATCTTTTAAATATATTCTTATATGTTTCATACTCCTTTTTGTTCCTAGGATACTCCCAATCAATATCAATCCCATCAAATCCATTTGCCATTAATACATCTATACAGGAGTCTATAAAATTATCTAAACATTCTGAACTTTTGGCAAGTTTGTGAAAACTCTCTGATTGTGACCAGCCACCTATTGACATAATCAACTTAAAATTGTTTGCATTAGTGTTTAATTCTTTAAGATTGGCAAGATCATTCTTGTATTCGACTCTTTTAGGAAATTTCAAAATTTTTTCATTATCAAATAGACCATTTCTCAAGTAATTAAATTCCATGATCAATCCACTAGAATGATCTTCTGAGGAAATAGCAGGGTCTACATACTCAGTATCAGAAAATTTATCCATTAAGTAGACTTTGCATGTTTTCTTGTCAATCCCCACAAAGCTGTAATAAATATGTGTGGTATGTCTTAAGTCCATATCTGTAGGTTTAAAGTTATATGGCTTAAACGGTGACCAGTTAGAGTAGTACTGACCAAACTGCAAAGGTTTTCCATCAGCTGTATTCTTTTTCAAAAAGGTGTTAAATAAATGCATAAAGAATAATGTAAATTGTGAATCAAAGGGTGAGGAGTTTGCCACTAAGTTAGAGTCTTGATGTTTATATTTGTTAATTTGTAAAGCTAATTTAGTTAAAAATGCTAATGCAGTAATAAGAAAGAATGACTTTAATGCGTATGTTAATTTGATTCTAGATTTGCCGTACCTTTCAAAATGTGGTGGACCAACAATTAAAGAGATCAAATTTTGTTTGATGGTTTTCAAAATAGAGAATTTATAGCTATTTATTTTAAACTCAAATAAATAGCTACTATTTTTTGGTATATTTATTTTTTTCTTTGGTGTTTATTCAGTAATAAATGGCAAGTTATAATTTCTAAGAGTGTGTGAATTGATTAAACCTAATATACTTTTTTATGGTCATATGTTGAATTTTGTGTAAGTCACGTGTAAGTGTTGTAATCGGACATAAGCACTTTTTAATAACATATCGCTACCATAAGTAAACTCCAACAAAACGCCCAAAAAGAAAAAATTTTCTTCCTTTTTTTCTGAAAAAAATAACAAAGGTGGTATATGTTTACTTCTATACAGGTTTATAGTGAAAAAGTGGGAGACCCAAAAGACAACCAGATCAGCATAAATAAAGATAAATAATGTCTGACGTTGATACCATAAGCAAGCCTGAAGTAACCAACACTTCAGAGCAAAATATCTCAGGCACAGAAGTCAACAACAACATAGAAAAACAACAAAGTGAAAATGAAGTAAATGATGAAGATGTTGACTTGGATGACTTATTCGGAGACGAAGATGAAGAAAAAGAGGTTAATGAACAATCTGATGAAGAAGAAGAAAAGAAGGAGTCTGACCAAGAAGAAGAATCAGACACCGATTACCAACAAGAAATTAAAATTGCCGAAGCTGAACTTCCTAAACATATTGTCCCATATAAGGGTGATTATGACAGCGAAATGACCATGCAATCTAGACTTCCACCATTCTTAAAGATAGACACCAAGAATTTTGATCCACAACAGTTTTTACAAAGCTTCAATGATAGACTAAACGATCCAGATTTGGATGTGAACGATAAAATAAACATGTCATTATTTGATGAATCAACCATGCGTTGGAGATATACCAAAGATCCAAAGACCGGCGTCATTACTAAAGAATCAAATGCCACTATAGTTGAATGGGAAGATGGAAGCATGTCCTTGAAAATTGGAGATGAATATTGTGATATCATACGTAATGAACTAGAATGTAGTTTGATGGTGAAAACTTACCAAAGAGCAAATTTGTTACAAACAACAGGAAATGCAGGAATCATTAAGGAAAAGTGTATGTTTGTGCCAAGTACCATGAAATCCAATCTACATAAAAGATTAGCCAAGGCTGTACAAGCTCAAAGTAAAAAGGAAAATGATAAAATGGGCCCTAAGACTGTTTATATTAAGAATGATCCAGCAAAGGAACTTGAGGAGTTAGAAAAACAACAAGACGCCATTGCCAGACAAAGAAGAAGAGATTTGGTTAAGGAAGAGAAGAGAAAGGAAAAGCAACTTGAAAGAATGGCTGATGGCAGAGAAGGATATAAAAGAAGTTATAAGAGTGCCAGCAAGAGCACAAGAAGTGATAATGAGGATGAAGTATATGGCGAAGATGATGAATACGATGAGGATGATGAATTTGTAGCCAATGATGATGAATCTGAAGAAGAGGCTGAGTCTGAAGAAGAGGAAGAATACGAGTCTGATGACGGAGATAAGGGTGATAGATTGAGTAAAGCCAAGAGTGAGCTAGCGTTCACTGAAGAAGATGAAGAAAGATCCCCAGCCAAGAAGCGTAAAGTGGTGGTTGAAGACGATGAAGAGTGATTGTATAGCTAGTATGTAATGAGATGTTTAAGAGCTGTATATTTTAATTACATAAGATGATTGTCAATGGAATCCCATGTTCGGATATAAGCGTTTCCCCTTGTATGAGTGTAAAATTTTTGCCCTTCATAAAAAAAAAACATTGAAACAAGCTTTGTATTTGAGGGTGTTAAAACTATGATTTCTTCCCTTTTTTTTACTACAACTCTTCCTTTAAACACAATATACAACAAACCCGTACACACATTCATATATATAACTACAATCATGTCTTGGCAAGCTTACACTGATAACCTAATTGCTACTGGTAAAATCGATAAGGCCTCTTTGTTCTCCAAAGCTGGGGACTCCCTATGGGCTGAGTCCAATGGCTTTGGTATCTCTTCTGAAGAAATCACCAGCATGGCTGCCTCCTTTGACAACCCAGCTAACATACAACAACACGGTATCATTTTGGGTGGTAAAAAATATATGTTGTTAAGAGCTGATGAAAGATCCATATACGGTAGAAGCGATGCCGAAGGTGTCATCTTGGTCAGAACAAAGCAAGCTTTGTTGGTTGCCCACTACCCAGCCGGTGTTGTTGCTGGTGATGCCACCAAGATCGTTGAACAACTAGCTGACTACTTGATCAGTGTTCAATACTAATTTTTACAGCGTATATAATAATGTTTTTTATATCCATCATTTGATCTTTTTTAAAAGTAATGATTCAAGCTTTTTTTTTATGAAACGGTGTTTGTTTAAACAGTAGGAGCAAGTCGCTAGAGTTGATGATGCTTCAATCAACAACCTGATCTATTCGTTAGATCAGAGATGATCTTCAGTTTACGGGTTATACAAATCCAATTCGCTACCACGCCAAAACGGGTAAAAATTTTCTCCTGCTTGTAAATTTCAAATTTTCATTTCCCCCCAATTTGTAAAACTTTAAAACTTCATGCTGATGTTTACCAAACCAAAATATTGTATAATCCATCGCCATCTACGACCATGATGTCTGCTTCTAATATTGCTGAATCTGAAAGTCTTACTGTTGACATCAACAAAGGCCCAGAAGACCCACAATCTCGTCTAGTTTACATAACCAAAATCAACTTCCAAGACTCTGATTTCAACCCAGAACAACAACATATTCTAACTCAATTGCTAAAGAATGAAGTTATAGAAAATCCTTTATACTCAATTAAAGAAATCTCATCTAAATTGAGCAACATCAAAAACAACTGGACTCAATTAAACTTATTCCAAAAAGATAGCTTAAAATTCGAAGTCGATATGGATACCACTGCTACTGACTTTGATGCCAAGTTGGATAATGTTTACACCAATTTCTTGAAAAAGGGTGACAGCGATATCTTAAACTATAGAGAACTATTTGACAACTATAAGCCAATTCCAGTTGAATTAAAGGTCACATCAAAGATGATCGGTATAAATAACATCAAGTTTGGATTATCCAGTCATGCCAGCAATAGAGAAAAGTTCACTTACCAATTCAAGACTGCAGGTTTATTTGTACCAAAGCCAACCAACTTTATTTTAAATTATAACACTGTATTAAAGACTGGTGTTGTTCCAGGTTACAAGCCAACCTTAAACATCAATACCAATTTGAAGCACTTCTTTTTACCATACCACAACTTCTATGCCAACACCAAATTGAATTTATACGACAACTTGAAACCAGTCGACTCCTACAAGGTTGGTATCAACAAGGAAATAAACAAGGACAACAAGATCAACTTTGATTTTGACAGCAATCAAAAGGCATCCATCTTCACAATTGGCTACCAAACCAAGATGAGTCCATTCACCAATTTAAACATTAACTGGAATTACGATGTCAACAAAAAGACTTCTGAGTTTGTCAACACATTGAACACCAGCACCATCAAGTCTGAATACGTCAGCGACAACTTACAACTCCAAATCAAAAGCACTGATTTTGTCAAGGCTGCTTCCAACATAACCATTGGTTCCAAACATTACGGCAAGGTTGGTGTTGAAGGTACCAGTGCCTTAAGCAAGTTTTCCCCAACTGCTGTGATAAACTTGGCTGTTGGGTTCAATCCAAACACTAGAACTTCAGGTTTTGAAATTGGTTACAAGTTTGATCCAACTGCTGAAATGAATAAGGATAATGTATACTACGGTTTCAGATGGGAAGCTTAATCGACAAGCAAGTAAATCTAAAAAATGGGGTATTTAAAAGGTGTTATTTTTTGTATATAGCCAACATCAATAAAACTAAAGTTTTGTTGAGGATTTTATGATTATTAATTGATATATTCTAGTAGAAACATTCTTTTAAGTATGTGTATGATTTCCATTTCAGCAATTCGTAAGTGTATTCGATTCTGTTTTTGTAGAAGTTTAAGAAGACATTGCCACCGTTGAAGTTTTGTAAATTGGATAGATTGATTATTTCTTCATGGTTATCAATAGCAAATTTGTCACTGTACATCATTTCTCTAGTAAAGCTTAATATTATAAAGTTTGAGTATACTTTTATGAATATGTTGATCATCAGCATTGTAAATAAAATCCAAAGTTCATAGCTTTTGCTTGCAGCTTGTGTGCTGCTACCTGGATCAATGAATCTTTCACCCAAGTTATAACTAATGTTGAAAACAGTCATAGAAAAGAATAAAACAAATGTATCTATGATGTTGACAACATTTAGAAATGAGTAGAACTTGACTTCAGGTCTATGAACCATCTTTAATCCATTCAAGTATGTGATCAAAACAATGAATTGGGATATGTAGTAAAACAGTTGGAATGTTGATAGTTTATGACCAGTGACTAAAGATAGCAATCCGTATATACTGTTAAACTTGTTTATGATAAGTATACCTAAGACGATCTCAACACCAAAGAATAACGGAAGGTTTTTGACCATGAAGGCGTTATTTGGTAATCTTATTTTACCTAAGAATTTTATGTTGCTTGTGTTCACTTGTGAAGCAGGTGCTGAGTTTAAATTAGACATTTATGTAAATATAAATAAAAAAGTGAGAGTTATTATGAAATTATGGTTGTCTGGTTGTTGCCCGTTTCTCTAGATGAATGAGATAAACGTTTTGATCTGTTTAACTTCAAATCCAAAAAGTTTGTATTTGTTTTGACTTTTTCACGTTTGCAACAGGGCATCGCTACCAAGTAGAGATAACTGAAACTTTTCAAAATGCTTTCAAAAAGTATAACTGAAGGGATGTACTTAAAGCTATGATATATGGTCAAATTTGATAATAATATTAACAATAAAGTGTATATATAATGCTAACTATCATTATATCACTAATACAATATACACTAATAAGTTTATCCAATTAATGAATAACGTTTCTTTTTTTCCTAGGCTTATTTGCCGTTTTCTTCTAATCGTGTTCACGGATTTTCTTTCTTTTTTTTTGAAAAGTTTCTCTTATGAAAGTTCAACTTCATCTCATTGAAATCTAACACCAAGCTAAAACTATCACCCCAAAATGAGTCAGTACGAGGAAAGAGATGACGTTGATATCTTGAAAGAGAATTTAAAGAACAAAAAAATCACCAAAGATAAAGGTACAAGAGCTACAGTTGAAAATGTCCTTGATCAAAGAACCTTAAGATTCGTGAACAAATTAATATACTCTGGTGTTATTCAACAACTTAATGGTTGTCTGTCCACTGGTAAAGAAGCCAATGTTTACCATGCATTTGAGGGTGACTTACTACAACCAGATGTTTCTCTAAAAAAGCAATACGCAGTCAAAATTTATAAAACTTCTATTCTTATTTTTAAGGATAGAGAAAGATACATTAATGGTGAATTCAGATTCAGAAACAACAAGAACCAACACAATCCAAGAAAGTTGATCAAAATCTGGGCTGAAAAGGAGTTCAGAAACTTGAAAAGAATATACTCATACCCATTCATCTTATGTCCAAAGCCTATAGATATCAAGAACAATGTTTTGGTCATGGAATTCTTAGGTGACTACAATGTCGATGCCACTACTCAACCTGCCTTAAAACTTAAAGATTATGACAATTATGAAACTTTGGATGATGCGTATGCCATGTACTACAAGGTCATTGCATACATAAGAGTCCTTTATAGGGTTTGCAGATTGGTGCATGCGGATTTAAGTGAGTATAACACCTTAGTTTTCAATGATGATCTGTATATGATTGATGTTTCCCAATCTGTTGAGCCTGAACATCCAATGTCTTTAGATTTCTTAAGAATGGATATTAAAAATATTAATTTGTTCTTTAGAAAGAAATTCAGAAACTTGGTGTTGTTCAATGAAAGAGATATTTTCCAATTTGTTATTACTGAAAACATCGATGAAGTTTTAGAGCCGGAATTAATTAATAATAGAAACAGAGATGAATATTTAAAGTTCTTGATGGATCATATTCCTAAGAATATAGGCCAAAAATTGACCATTGATGATGTTGAGCAAGATAAGGTTTATAGAAACTTGTATTTAGTTAGAGATTTGAATGGTTTGGAAGAAAAGGACTTCGATAGATTCACAGATGGTAAGTTTGATTTATTAAAACAATTATTGGCATCTCATAATAAAAAGTATGCTGGCAAAAAGGTAAAGACTTATGATATAGACGGTGATGACGATGATTATGATGATGATAACGATGATTTACAAGTTGAAGATGACTCAGAAAGTGAGGATGAAGAAGAAGAAAGTGGTGAAGAATCTGAATACGAATACTACGAAGAAGAAGAGCATATTCCAAGAGGTAAGAGATTTGAAGATAAGGATGCTAAAAAAGAAAGAAAGGAAGCAGCCAAAGAAGCTAAAAGAGAGAAGAGACAAAATAAAATGAAGAAGCATTTGAAGAAGAAACTTGTGAATAAAACTAAACATAAAAAGGCATAGGTTATATAGATTTCGATAAGAATTGATTAAATTTGAAAAAAAGTTTCTTTTTTTTTTTGGCGAGCTCATTGCAAGTTGCACGTGACGGCATCGTCTCAAATCCTAAAATGGCAAATGAACAAACCTGGAAAAAAAATTGGAATTTAACTTTTCTACAAAAATTTATTTCAAAGTTTATCAGTCAAAAATACTATATCAACAACCAATACAACTCTGAGATATGTCTGATTCAAGATTTTCTAACATCAAGAATGATCCAAAGTTCAAGAACTTGAACAAGATCAAGAACAACCAAAAAACCAAGTTAGATTCCAGATTCAGTGAAAAGGATTTGGAAATCAAGAATTTCGAAAAGGGTAAGAAGTCTAAACATAAAGCCCATGTTGATAAATATGGTAGAAAGATAAAAACAGAAAATGCCAAGGAAAAGAAGGATTTTGAAAAGTATTACGCCAAGGAAGATGACAAAGAAGAAACAGAAGAATCCGAATCTGAAAAAGAAGATGAATCTCCACAACAAACTTATGATAGAGCCAGAGGTGAAGTCCCATCTGACTATGTTTCCTCTTCTGATGAAGAATCTGGTGACGAAGATGAATCTTCATCTGATGGATTTTCCGAAATGGAAGATTACGATTCTCAAGCTGAGTCTGATGAAGAATTGAACATACCAGGACAAGTCACTGCTGAAGACGAAGGCACCGACCCTACTTCTGTCTTAGCTTGTGTCAACATGGATTGGGATAACATTAAGGCCATGGATTTGATGGTCACCTTCCAATCATTTGTGCCAAAGGGTGGTAAAATCTTAAGTTTGAAAATCTACCCATCTGAATTTGGTAAGGAAAGAATGGCCAGAGAAGAAGTAGAAGGACCACCAAAGGAATTGTTCAAGTCCAAGAAGAAAGGTAAAAAACATCAAAAGGAAGATGATAGTGATTCTGACATTGACATCAAGGACTTATATGAAGAAGACAATGGTGAAGAAGATTATGATTCTAAGGCTTTGAGAGTTTATCAATTAGAAAGATTAAGATACTACTATGCCGTTGTAAGATGTGATTCTGTCCAAACTGCCAAGAAGATCTATGATGAATGTGATAAAACTGAATATGAATCCACTGCCAACATATTTGATTTAAGATATGTTCCAGATGATATGGAATTTGATGATTCTGATGTCAAAGATGAATGTGGAGAACTACCAGCAAACTTCAAGTATAACCCATTAGACTTCACTACTGATGCCTTACAACATTCTAAGGTCAAGCTAACATGGGACGAGACACCAAAAGATAGACTAGAGTTGTCCAAGAAGGCCTTTTCCAAGAAAGAATTGGATGACATGGACTTCCAAGCATACTTAGCTTCAGACTCCGAAGTTGAATCTGAAGATGGTGAAGACCAAGAAAATATAAACAAAATGAAGGCGCTAGTAGGTAACTTTGGAAAGGCTGATGCACTTGAAGATTCAGATGATGGTGAAGTTGATATGGAAATCACATTCAACCCAGCTTTGAGTGAAGGTGCCTCAACTGAAGAATTTGTAAATAAGGCTGGTGATCCTGAAGAAACTGCTATAGAAAAACTAAGAAGAAAGGAACAAGAGAGAAAGAAGAAACGTAAAGAAAAGATCAAGGAATTGAAGAAACAACAATCCAATGAAGTCAAGCAAAAGATTAAAGAAGCTAGAAATGAAGCTAACCAAAGTGATGATGAAGTTGTTGGTGAAAAGAAGATGAAGGATATGCTAAAAGTCAAGGATTCTGAAGATACTATAGATGGTGTTTCCAACATCAACAGCAAAGCCCATTTCAACATGAACCTACTAATAAAGTCTGAAAAAGAAAAGGGTAAGAAATCAAAATATCAAAATAAGAAGGCCATTGTTGAAGATAACTTCAAGCCTGAAGTTGATTCCAGATTTGCTGAAGTCTTTGAAGACCACGACTTTGCTATTGATCCTACAAATGCTGAATATAGAGATACACAAGCAATGAAGGAAATTGTCAAGCAATCTCAAAAAGCTGCTACTAAAGACAACGGAAAGAAGAAACATAGTAAAGGCAACAAAAAGAGAAAGAATAACGACGAAGGATTGAATTCTTTGGTTGATAAAGTCAAGAAGAAAATGAAGAAGAACTAATATGTATAATTTGCGTTTAATTTTATAAAAATCTTTTGAAAAAGAGATATATCAATGATTATTTTTGTTTGTTTAAGTTCAAAATATATAATGCAACCTAAGAGTAGAAAGAAGCACTCTTGACCTTTCTACTTTGTACTTCACCTATGGCTTCAATGAAATCTTCATGTTTGACTTCGTCTTGGGCGTTTCTTAATGCAATCATACCAGCTTCAACTGTGACAGCCTTTAATTGGGCACCATTGAATTCATCTGTGGATCTTGCAAGTTCTTGCCAGTTTATGTCACCTGAAGTAGTCATCTTTCTTGAGTGTATTTGTAAGATAGAAGCTCTGGCTTCTTCGCTAGGAAGTGGGAATTCTAATTTTCTATCCAATCTACCAGATCTTAACAAGGCAGGATCAAGTACATCGACTCTATTTGTGGCAGCCAAGACCTTGATATTATCATCAGAACCGAAACCATCCAATTGATTTAGCAATTCCAACATGGTTCTTTGGACTTCTCTATCACCAGATTTTTCAGAATCGAATCTCTTGGTACCAATGGCATCCAATTCATCTATGAATATGATTGTTGGTTGTTTTTCCTTTGCCAATTGGAATGCATCTCTGACTAATTTAGCACCTTCACCAATGAACATTTGTACCAACTGTGGAGCAGCAATCTTCAAAAAAGTGGCATTTGATTGGGCAGCACAAGCTCTGGCTAGAAGGGTCTTACCTGTACCTGGTGGACCATACATCAATGCACCTTTAGGTGGTTTGATACCTATTTTCTTAAACTTGTCGGCTTGTTTCAATGGCAACACAACAGCTTCAACTAGCTCTTCTATTTGTTTATCTAAACCACCAACATCGGCATAAGATTCAGTAGGCTTTTCATCAACCTCCATTGCCTTGACTCTGGAATCGAATTCAGATGGCAATGTGTCCAAGATTAAGTAAGAATCCTTGTTGACACCTACTAGATCGTTTGGTTTCAATTCAGTAGTGTCAACTAAACCAGCCATAGGTAGGAAAACAGTTTGTCTGGATGTTGTTTTGACAACAGCAGCCTTACCAGTTTCGGTTAAGTCCAAGTTCTTGGCAGAACCGTTTTGTTGGTCGTTTACTAAATCCTTGTTGTCAATGACTTCAACTATGTTGGAGACTAAATATGGTAGTTGTTTGTTGTTTTCTATCTTTTCTTGATTATCTTTGATTTTCAACTCCATTTGTTGCTTTTCATACATCAATCTTTGTAGTTCAGATCTGAAGATTCTGATATCGTTATCAAGAAGTCTGGTTCTTGTTTCTATGTCTCTGACTGAGGTAGTGTCACGAAGTAAATCTTCATCAACTTGAACAGCATCTAATTCTTCTTGAGTATATGACATTATCTAAATATAAATGATTGTCTGGTTTTTTGGATGTTTATGTTCAACACTCTATTTTCGTGTTACTCTTACTTTTGAGAATACGGTGGCAAAAATACTTAGGAGATTTTTCTCCTACGATGGGAAAATTGGCAAATAGATCTCGTGCAAAAAACCGCTACCAAGAGTGGGTCATCAGCCATTATTTCAAACAGGCTCAAAGGCTCTCAAATCTTATCTAAAAAAAAAGTATTACTTATCTCAATATATATAATCATTACTTATGCTTGCTTAGCTCTTGTTTCAAGTTGTTGACAAACTGCTCGTCAGCTTCCAAGTCATCCCAGTCCTCTTGCAACCACAATTTGTTGTTGTTTTCAGATGTGAAGTATGGCTTGCTGGCATTGGTGTCGTTTTTCAGTATGGTTTCAACCTTCTTGTCTATCTTTGGCTCATTGGAAGTGTTGTCAACAGGAAAGTCTTCCTTGAAGTCGTATAGGTTATTGTTTCTGTAGTTGGATGACATGATTTATGATGGGTGTATGTGGTTCTGTGTTCTTTGATATTTAGAGTTATCTAGTTTTTTCAAGTTACATTTTTTTTCTCTCCTCGTGACAAACGCGGTTGTGCTTATGTCCGCATTTTTGCTGTAGGGGGAAAAAACGATTAAGCGCGTTTTTGGTCAACAACTCCCAAATATCGGATGTTTTGCCTTATTTTTTCTCTTTTTTGTTCCAACTTGTTGTATTAATCAAGAAACATACTAATAACCAGTTAATACTTAAAGTTAGTAATACGTTTGTTGTTTTGTTTTTTATTTGATCATCACTTCTTATAACTATCCCTTTGTTTATAAAGATTCTTCCACAAAAAAATTTACAGCATGGTCACCACTCGTTCCAAAAGAAAAGCTGAACCTGAATTCATCGATTTATCTTCAACCGAAGAAGATGATGTTCAAAACGATGTAGATAACACTGTTGATTCCCAAAAATCAAAAGAAGATATTCCAAAAACAAAATCAAAGGAAACCCCTGAAAAAGCAAATGTTTCAAAAGCTGCCAATAAAGCAGTAGCATTCATTGGTAATGCGCAGTCCATTGACGTCTATATTCCAAAATCAAACTTCAACATACATATAATTGATGATGATCAAATACTGCCAGCTAAGAATGTTCTGCTGAAACATCCTCTAAAACAACAAAACACAGAAATCTCATTATCATTTCAAGAAAACTATCTGGTTGTTAATGAAGTTCAAGGCGGTCTTTTTGTATCAGCAAGTCCAAATAAAGAAAGATTGATGCTGTCAAGCAATAATATCCATCCTGCTTCAGAAGGTTCTGATGAGTTTTTTTCTGCAGTTGAAGACAAATTTGAAGAAGACGACCAAGAACAACTAGCTGACTCCCTTGACCCTATCAAGAAAGATGATGCCGATGAAGAATTTATTGGAGCTGATAAACACGAGGAAGATGATGGCTTTATGAATGATAATGATCAAAATACTGATGATGAACCTTCATCTGAAGCAACAGATGAACAAATGAGCGATTCTGATAATAGTCTGGCTGAATCACAAACTGAACCTATGGATAACCAGGGTGATTACATATCTTCTCAAGGTGTCATTGGCGTTCCATTCAATCAAGAAGCTGAATTAGCGGCAAAGCAACAAAAAGAACAAGAAGAAAAGGATAGAAAGAGAAAAGAAGAGCTGGAAATTTTGCAGGAAAAACTAGCAAAACAAAGAGAGGAGATGAAAGCTAAGAAGCTGAAGATTGAAAACGAAAGAATGGCTAAGAAGCTGGAAAAACAAGCCAAAGCTGAGAAACTGGCTGAAGAAGCAAGAGCTAAAAAAGAGGCAAAAGCTGAAGCTAAAATGCTAGCTGAAGAAGCTAAAGCCAAAGCTAAGAAATTGGCGGAAGAGGCTAAAGCTAAGAAGTTAGCTGAACAAACTGAAGCTAAAAGGCTAGCTGAAGAAGCTAAAGCTAAAAGGCTAGCTGAAGAAGCCCAAGCTAAGAAACTTGCTGAAGAAGCCGAAGCTAAGAAACTTTCTGAAGAAGCCCAAGCTAAGAAACTTGCTGAAGAAGCCGAAGCTAAGAAACTTGCTGAAGAAGCCGAAGCTAAGAAACTTTCTGAAGAAGCCCAAGCTAAGAAACTTGCTGAAGAAGCCCAAGCTAAGAAACTTGCTGAAGAAGCTAAAAAACTGAAAGAAGAAAAACTTAAAAAAGCAGCTGAAGAAAAGGAAGCTTCCGATAAACCAGTCGAAGATGATAATGAAAGCTTACTAGGGTTTGACGATGACAGTGATCATGAACACTTCACACAAGGAAACCACTCCGGTTCGAATCACTCTGTTCCAAATATCGATGACGAAATTCCAGAAGAGCCTGAATCTGTTCAACTCCTGGATTTCAATGATGATCAAGATAACTACAAGGATAACCAGCAAAGCAACAGTGATTCTCTGCAGTTTAGTGGTCAAGAATCAGCATCTGTTGCTGAAGATCCTAAATTAAAATCTTCAGGTGAACCAGAAAAAGACGAAGCCTCTTTAGGACTTTCAGATTCTGTTAAAAGTAGTGCGTCTGAAAAGCAAGAATCTGAATCAGCTTCTCCTAAACGTGCAACTGTAGAAGAAGACGACGATGATGATTTTGAAATCTTAGATGATCCAAAGAAAAAAATATCCGACGCCATGAAAAACGACATGTTTGCCTATGTTTCTTCAAGTGATGACGAAGAGGAAGCTGAAGAAGAAGAAGAACAGTCCAAGCCAGCACCTGTTTCCACTTCACTACCAAAAAAGAGATCTGCTGATGATTTTTCTGATGATGAATTTGATGAATTCGGCGAAATAGGAGACAAGAAAAAGAAAACTGACAAGACTGCTAACGAACTTGATTTATTCTTTGACGATGACATTTTTGATATTCCAAAATCCAAACCTGCAGAAAAGAAACCAACAACTCCACAGGATGCTAAAAAGGCATTGGCTGCATTAATGCCAGATTTGGGTAATATTAAAGTCACCAAAAGAAGACCCACATTGCTTCCATCTGTTACTAAGACAGCTAGCACAGTTACTAGTGAAAAGTCAGGCACTCCTTCCAAAGAAAACAATTCAGGCATGGCACAATCAGACTCCAATGTCAGCACGACCAACACTCAAAAGGCTGCAAGTCCAGTTGATGCTGATGAAAAAGTTAAAGTCACATTCGTTTCCCAATTAACTGGGTTTGCAAAATGTATAGTCATTGTTAGTTTGAAGAAAAAGAAAACATTGAGAAGTATTTCAGACAAAATCATAAAAACTATAATGAAACAAAGACCTGGCTCGGCTTATACTTACACTTCAGACGATTGCAGCTTCTACCATAAAGGTGTGAAGTTGAATAAATTCAACACCATTGCTGATATCAAGATGGGACCAAATGAAAACGCTGTGGAAATCACTTTAGTCTCGGCAGATGTTGAAAAGGAATTGTTTAAGACAGGTTATGAAAAGATGAAGAGCAGGGAACTTGAAGAAAGTAGAATGAAGCAGATCGACGCCAGAATGAACTTGGTCGATAGAAGTTTCAGTCAAATCGATAAGGAAATTAAGGATATGGATTCTGTAGCTGCTGTTAAGTATACTGAAGAAATTGGTGAAGTTGAAGCACCTGCTGAGGCAGAAGAAGAACCGGTTGATGATGGAAAGTTCTCAATTAAACTACTTGATAGTCATAACAAGCCAAAGGTTGTCAGAGTTTCAGGTGACATGCAAATCAGCGATGTATTGAAGATCTTCAAGGAGAGCTTCTCAGTAAACAACTCAGCTAAAGTCACTATCATGTTTGATGGTGATGTCGTCGATCTAAGTGAAACTCTAGAAGATCTAGGAATGGAGGAAGACGATATGTTAGAGTTTGTAGTTAAATAAATGTAATTTGATAAATGTTGAATAGTAAAAAGACAATTAGTTTAGTTTTTTTTTTTTCATTTCTTGTTGTAAATTAAAATGTTCATATATACAAGTCTTAGAAGACTCTTGCTCTATCATTGAAGTGTTGTTCGAATAATAAAGGTTTTGGCTTCATATCAAGTTCAGTAACATAGTTTGGCTTGATCAATTGGAAGGCACCTGTACCAATGGACATGGTTTGACCTAAGATAATACATTCAGAAACACCCTCAATGTTATCTTTCTTCATGAAGAAGGCAGCATCGAACAAGTGATCTGTGGTCTTTTCGAAGGAAGCCAATTGTAAGACAGAGTCTCTCATCTTGGCTAGACCAAATCTGGTAATACCCAATACTTCACCCTTGTAGGTCATAACATCACCTAATAATTGAATATGTCTTGGATCAACGGCCATACCGTGACTGGACATGGTGTAGTCAATTTCATTAACAATGGAGGATCTGGCAGCTTCAATACCCAAGACTTGGTAAACTTCCAAGACATGGTTGGTGGTGGTTTGTAAACCAATGATACCTTCAGTGGCCATGACATCTCTTAAACCGTAACCTTCAACTAACAATTCTCTCTTACCATCATCCTTGACGTTGATAACAGCTCTGGCAATTTCTGGAAGACCCTTGACGACAATGTCTGGAACAACTCTCTTCAATTGTTGCATTCTGTTGAAAATAGCATTTTCAGGTGGAGTTGTGTCCTTGGCAATAGTGGTGGTGGTCTTACCTAAGTTGTCAGAAACATTGATCATGATCTTGTTGTTACCAACAATGGAAACGTCTTCAAACAAAATCTTCAACTTTGGAGCCTTGACAATGTTGGTGACAATGTTTTCCAAAGTCAATTCTAATTGTAACTTGTCAATGGTGTTCAAATCAATCTTGACTTCCAAGTAAGCACGGGATTCCTTGTACACATCTTGGATGTACATGGAAATGTCCTTCAACAGAGTCTTTTCAACTCTACCCTTGACAACTCTTGCTGATCTTTCATCATCATCAGTAACCAAAACAGCATTGATGATAGGAGTAGAAATGGTCTTGGAGGCATTAATAATTTCTTTAATTCTAGGTACACCTAATGTAACATTCATGGAAGCAACACCGGCAAAATGGAAAGTCTTCAAAGTCATTTGGGTACCTGGTTCACCAATGGATTGGGCACCAATAGCACCAACGGCAGTACCCGGTTCGACCTTGGCTCTCTTGTACTTGACAACGGCAATATCCAAGAACTTTTCAATCAAGGTTTCAGTGATGTTGACCAATTGTTTGATGACTACAGCAGCTTCAGTGTTGGCTTCCATTTGATGGATGTGTTGAATGTCGGCATTGGCATTGTCTTCGTGAGTAGAGTATTCAGGTAATTCAAGATTCCTTCTGATGACAGCCAATTGCTCAGCCTTTTCAAATAAGAAATCTCTAACTTGTTGGTAGAAGTTTCTTTCAGCATCAAATTGATCAATGAATCTGATGTCATCTTGTTCCTCTTCAGAAACTAATTGACCTACATTGTCATATCTCTTCAACTTGTTTTCCAATGGGCTCAAGTATCTGTTCACAACATCCTTAATTTCATAAGGCAGTAGAACTTGTGCTTGTCTGTTAGCTTCGTGAGTAATGTTACAAGCGTGATCCCAGGATCTCTTGAAGTTAACAGGAGTGGCATTACCTTCCATATCTAGAGGGTCTAAACCATCACCACCATAAGTGAATTGAACAATACCATTGGAAGAAGTTCTAATAGTGTTATCATATTGACAGGACAAATCTTCTAAAGACTTCATCAATCTTCTGGACATATAACCAGTTTCGGCAGTCTTGACTGCAGTATCAACTAAACCTTCTCTACCGGAAATAGCATGGAATAAGAATTCAGGAGGAGATAAACCAGAGAAGAAAGAGTTTCTGACGAAACCTTTAGATGGGGGAGTCTTGGAGTTCTTAGGGAAATGAGGCAGGGATCTATCTTGGAACCCATCAGGAACTCTGTTACCTGAAATAATTTGTTGACCGACAACGGCAACCATTTGGGAGACATTTAGCGTGGAACCTTTAGAACCACAAGTAGCCATGATTAATGGAGCATTCATACAGTCCAATTCTCTAATACAAACATCACCGACTTCTTCTCTGACCTTGGACAGCAGACCACCGATCTTGGCTTCCAAAGTTTCTTCTTCATTACAACCAGGTTGAGTTTCCAACTTACCCTTGTTATAGTCATCAATTAAGTTGTCACACTTCTCATAAGCAATTTCTACCATTTCTTCCTTCATTTGTCTCAATTCATCAGCAGGAGTGACATCTTCAATACCAATGGAGAAGCCTCTATTACCCAAGAATCTGGCACATAACTTTGACATTCTGTTCATAGCTTCCGCAGCTTCATCAGCACCATAATCTCTTAGAATAGTGTAAAAGACGGAATGTTTCTTACCATCACCCAGAACAGACTTATCCATGACACCGGACAGGATTTCTGAACCTCTGATGATAACAAACCCATCGTTGGCAGACATTTCATTTGGATAGTGATCCTTGGTAGGTTTTAAGTAAACCTTATTCTTGGCATCCAAGTTGATCTTGACAGGTGATTTTCTGTTTGGTTTGATCAACAGTGAGAACACTTGCTTACCAGTCCACATGTAATGTGGTTTTATAATAGTTGGTGGAGGCAAATCAAAGTGTAAGTTGGCATTGGACATCATGGATAACAATTGAACAAATTCAGCCTTGTTGAAGAAAGAATCTTTGTGTGAGATCAAGTATGAACCAGTAATGAAATCTTGGGTAGCCGCAATGATCGGCTCACCAGACTTTGGAGTCAACAAGTTATTCTTCACACCCATTAAGTAAATAGCTTCAGCTCTGGCTTCTTCGGTTTGTGGAACATGTAAATTCATTTCATCACCATCAAAATCGGCGTTATATGGTGTACAAACACATTCATTCAATCTGAAAGTTCTCCATGGTCTGATCTTGGCATAATGGGATAAGATGGAAAGTCTGTGCAATGAAGGTTGTCTATTGAATAAAACAATGTCACCATCTTCTATGTGTCTTTCAACTATATCACCAATTTGCAGTTGTTTTGCAAGCATATTTCTGTCACCGAATCTCAAGTTTCTTCTGGATTCTTCAAACTTCTTTAAGACATAGTTGGCACCAGGATAAATGTCTGCACCATTAATAATCAACTTTTGTAGTTTCTTTATATTATTTCTGGTACATCTCTCTGGGTATGTTAGAACCTTGGCAACTCTCATAGGAACAGCAACTTCTTCAATGGATAAGTTAGGATCAGGGGAAATAACAGTTCTACCAGAGAAATCAACTCTCTTACCAGAAAGATTACCTCTGAATCTACCTTGTTTACCCTTCAGTCTTTGACACAAACCTCTTATAGGCTTGACTTTGGATGTGTTACCTGAACCACCACCAATACCTTGGATACCAGGCATGGCAGCAGGGTTGACAGAGTCAGAGTTTATGTACATGGCAACGGACATTTGTAAGTAATCCCATTGTTCCATCATTTGGTTGATACCTATACCTCTATCCATACCTTGTTTGATTAATGAAGAAGTCCAAACGATTTCAGTTAACTTGACAGTTAAGTCATCTTCATTGGAGGATGGAGAGTCTTGCATGAAGACAGATGGTCTGATACAAACAGGAGGTGCAGGAATGTATCTCCAAATATATGTTTCAGGTCTACCGTTTTTCAATGGGTTCATACCTAGTAGTTCACAATCTTCTGGTTTGATTTGTTTGAAGATGTTCAATACTTTTAATGGATTTAAATCATCAAATGCCTTTTTCATGAACTTTTCTAGTTCTGGGTTCTTGGCAAAGACTTCATTCCAATCACCTATCCATCTTTCTCTTTCAGGAGGGGATTTCTTACCAACCCATCTGAAAGTGTCATGAACAATTTTTAGTGCAGCAGAAGTACCACCAGCAGCAGCCTTTTTGACAACACCATTGATGGCACCACATTGATGACATCTTCTTTGTTTTTTACATTGTTCAAGGATCTTTTTCAATATAGTCATTTTCTTCAAGTTATCAATGGTACCTGTATTTTTCAATTCATTCAAAAACTGTCTTCTGTGGGTTTCAGATAATAAAATGTTACCACAACATTTACAAACAGATTGAAGGATGGTGATAATATTTTTGAAATAACCAATGTGGAAAACAGGCAATGCAAGTTTGATGTGACCGAAATGACCATGACATTCTGTTAAGTTACCTTGACAAGTGGCACAACCAGTGGCACCAGGCTTAGCTGATGAAACACCCATCTTGGTATCAATGGCACCAGATTGTTTAGCTTGTCTTCCAGGTTTTTCAATGTCATAAAGGTCTCTGGTGATGACTTCAACTTCGGATTGTTGAATGATCTCGGTTGGAGTAAGAGCAGAGAACTCCATCCCAGTGATCTTTTTAGGAATATGATCGATAACAACGTTCTTCATATTCTGATAATTTGATTAGACTGTCACTGAATCTTAAATGAACTATAGTTTTTTTTGGTGTTGTGCTTTAAAGGTTTCTTTTTTGATATCAGATCAAGGTGAAAGATCTTTGTAACAAAAGTTGTGAACTTGATACACACATCACTTAGCTTTCAAACCGTTTTTTTTTTTTTTGAGAGAGAGAGAGAAAAAAAAAAGAAATTCTGGCTTTTTTTTCCTATTCAGGAAATATTTATGATTTAATAAAAATAATCAGGGCAAGAAATATTATAGTTTATATCCGATACACGTGATTATCGGATATAAATAACAAAAATATATGCTAAACAAATTTATCTTGGTGGTGTTTTTTTTTCTTATAGTTCTTCCCCCTTTTCCAAGTTTTGACATTACAACCACTCTTATCTAAACATTTAATTCTATACCAGAATTAAACACTTTGCCCCAAACAACAAATATATAATAGACACAATTAGCTCGTTATATACTATCTCTTGTCTATTGAATAATAATAAAAATTGAACAGATATTATAATAACGACATGTCAAACATTATCCTAGGTGACTATCCTGTTTCTTCTTACAGTCATTCAAACACCAGATATGCCAATGGTAACCCTTTAATAAGAAAGATCAACAGAGCTTGTAGAAGTTTAGAACCTGATTTGGCTTTAAACTTAGACGTTGCTGATTACATAAATGAAAAACAAGGTTCTTCTGCCAGAGATGCTGCTTTAATGATTGTGAAATTAATCACCAGATCTCAACAACAACATACTGCCATCAATGCATTGTCATTATTAGATACAATTGTCAAAAATTGTGGTTATCCTGTTCACTTACAAATTTCTAGAAAAGATTTCTTAAATGAGTTGGTTAGAAACTTTTCTGAAAGGCCACCAATCAGACAATCTTTTGTCGAAAGAAAGATTCTTTTGTTTATAGAAGAATGGTACCAATCATTATGTAAGTTCAGCGATTACAAAGAAGACATGCAATTTATCAAGGATATGAGAAAATTATTGAAATATAAAGGATACACTTTCCCTAAAGTCAAAGAAGATGACATCAACGTCTTGAAACCTAACAAGCACTTGAAGACTCAAAAGGAGATTTTAAAGGAACAAGAAATTGCCCAAGCTGCCAAGTTGGAAGAATTGATCAGATCAGGCAAACCCGAGGATTTGAAAGAAGCCAATAAGTTGATGCAAGTCATGGCTGGTTTCAAAGAAGACAATGCCATAAAGGCCAAGAATGCCATTTTGGAAGAAATTGAAAACTTGAAAAACAAGAGTAATTTGTTCCAAGAAATGTTATCTGCTTCTACTGTTGATGTTACTAATGATACTATACTTGAACTATACTACTCATTGAAATCATCACAATTGAAGTTCCAACATATCATTGAAGAAGAAGAACAATCTGGTGACTATGATAACTCTATCACAAGTGAGATTTTACAATTAAACGACACAATTAATGGATTGTTGACTAAGTTCTCCTCCATGAAGGGTGATTCCTTTGAAGCTAAGGGTATCAGTCCTGCACAAGGTGGAAGCAATGATGTTGGTGATCTACTAGACTTGATTGACTTTTCAGGTGGTTCAGATAAGCCACAAACCAGTTCTAAGCCAGCCACCATGGATGATTTATTAGGGGACTTAGGATCTTTGAACATCTCCTCAAACCAACAACAAACTTCTAGTATTCAATTAAACAACTCTAACATGGATTTGTTGGATACATTCTCTGCTCCTTCTCCTCCTCCACAACAACAACCAAAATCTAACACTGCATTTGATGATCTATTAGGCGGTTCTGTAAGCAAACCAGCCGCTACAACCACTGCAGCTGATGACTTCAATCCATTCCAAGAATTCTCTGCACCTGCCAAACGATCCAATCAATTGATCAAAGGTGTGAATGACGGCTTACTTTCCGTTGACTTTAAAATTCTGTCTAAATCATCCTCAGAATTATCCTTCAAAACCATAATCTCCAATGAAAGTTCTCAAACCATTGATGGCATTTCCATCAAACTTGCTGTTAGTAAAAACAACCAATTAGAACTAAACCCCCAACTGAATGACATTTTGAAGAGTAATGAGAAAAACGGAATAACCCAAGTCGCCACAGTCAAGGGCTCCGACTTAAGCAAAGTCAGCGTGAAGTACATGATCGAATACTCATTCGGCAATTTAAGTGGTGTAGTCAAACTAATCTAAATTCACTATATATAAAAAGGTATGGGTGCGAATAAATTTTGATACATTTGTTTTTTACTTCTTTTCTTTCTCTTCTTCCTTCTTCTCACTTTGTACAGCTTCCAACTGCCTCTGGTTTTGAAGCTTCATTTGTTGTTGTTGGAGTAAATTCTTGTAATACCCCTCAGCAGCTTTCAAAGCTTGTTCCTTGGTCACATCAGGACGTGCATTCATCATCTTTGCAGCGTATGTCTCGATCAACTCCCTTGGTGAGATTTTATGTTTGAACGTGTTCTTCTGTTGAGCTTGTTGTTTTTGAAGCTTCAACTTTTGTTGTTGTTGTTCCTCATATAACTTCTGCTTGGCTTGTAACTTCTTGAGTTCATACTGTTTCTTCAATTCTTCTTGATTCTTATTCTTTAACATAACCATATCGTAAGGTGTAGGCAAAGAGGAGGATGGACTTGTGGCATTTCCTTGGGATGAAGTAGCTTGTGCTGCTAAAGTGGCTTCCTTCGCCTTTTTTTGAGCTTCAGCATTGGTTTTGGCTTGAGCAGCCAGTTGGTTTGCCTTCTGACGGTTTTGGGAGGCTTGATACTTCTTGTTCTCTCTTTGAACAATCACCTTCTTCATACCATCAAAAATAGAAGCCCACAGCAAAGATCTGTGTCCTCTTTGTTTTGAATTTTCAGTCAAACCTATAGGCTTCATTGACGTCTTTCCATTGCCAACCGTGTCCATAATTTGGTTTTGATGGTTCAACCAGGCTAAGGCTAGAGAGGCTCTGTACCCTTTGAGTTCAGACAAATCAAACTTTTCATTGAGTTGCAAAAATCTTTCAAAACATGTCCATGGAGTTCTCTTCATAACAGATGATTGGAATCCAAATGTTGTTCTGTTGTTCATGTGTGAGGCTATGATGTCCCAGTTGTATCTATACTCGTTGATTAGAGACACCAACATTTCATCATCTTTAGGCAACCAGAACACTGGCATTCGGTGTTTGATACATTCTAGATTTGGTGGAGTAGGTGGTTTCAAAGAAACCTTTCTTTGGTTGTTAACACTGCTGGAACTACTTCCGAATAGCCCTCTTTTCTTGGTCATGGCATCAGTGGACATTTCTAAATCAACAAAATCCCTTTGAGCTATCTTAACATAATTGTTTTTTTCTTTTGGATACATGATTCTGCTTGCTGGGATGTAGTCCAATTCGTCTTCAAGAAGTTCTTCCAATAGTTGTTTCTTCTCCTTGATTTCTGCTGTTGTTAACAAGTTTTCTTTTGTTTTGTTATATTCATTAGTTGGTAAAGACTCTATAATAGCCTTTTCTACTTTACCCAAATCATCCTCATCAATGGAAAGTGAGTACTTAAAGAATGGCTTGTAATCTTTAGTTTCCTCATCAATAACTTTCTGAACTAATGGATCACCTGCATCAACTTTCAACATTTGTACATCATCATTTTTATCCAACACTACTATTTCATTATCATTATTAACATTATTTCCTTTTTGTTCAGTAGATTTCACTTTCACACAGCATATTTCTTTACCCAATGCAAAATAATCCATCACAGCTTGTGAAAGCATGACCTTCATGGCCATTTTCCACTTTGAATACTCTCTAAAGTCTACAGCCATTAATTGGGAATCCTCCAACATGACCTGTCTTGTAGTTTTTTTAATATTCTTAGTGAAGGTTGGTTTATTAAACAAATCCTTAATAGGATCCTTGAACACTTTTTCTTGTCTCAATGACCATTTCCCAGATCTCTTCAAATCCTCAATTCTATTCGACACAATGGCCTGCTTGTTTTCTTGTAAAGTTCTCTCCCAAATATCAGTAGTCAATACCTTCTCACTGCTGCAAACTAACTTCTTCAATGGTAAAGTGTTCTGGAGGTATACAATTTCGTATAATGGCTTGCTGTTGGGTATGGATGTAGGCACAGATGGGTCCATGGTCAAGAACACTGTCTTCTTATTATCATGGGGTTCATTTTTATAAAAACTATTAATCGTTTTATGTTTATTTCTCTGTATTTCTGTGTTGTTGGTGTTGATGCTTCGTAGATAGTCCAAGTATTCATCCTTGAGTATTATGTTTGTTGGTTCATTCGCGTATTTTGCTGATCTTCTTATATTTAATTTCTTATTCAAACTAGGCGTTTCACTCTTTCTTTGTATCTTAAGTTTGTCATTGTTTAAGTCTTCAACTTCTTGTGATTCTTCTAAAGTTCTTTTTCTTCCTTGCTCATCGGGTTTGGATTGGGTCGAGGTGACTATATCAGCTTTGTCCTTGATCTCGCTGCTCTCCACACTTTCAGCACTCTTATTTGGTTGATCATCTTTGGCTGGACTTGTGTCCGCCAGTATATTCTCATTACTTGAATTGGGATTGCTTGTGCTAGTGTTGTTGTTATTATTCTTTTTGTTTTTCTTCAACGCCCATGTCACTAGTTCTGTGTCTGAACTATTTTGGAATGACTTAAAATTAGGGAGTTGTTGGAGATTCTTTATTTCAAAAAAATTGTTGAACTCATCAATGGTAAGTCCTTCTTTGTGTGTATCTTCTGTTTTGATATGTTTTTCATAATACTGAACCACTAGTTCCCTTCTCTTCTCTATAAGATCTTTGATGTTTTGTTTTGCTTTTTGAATATCCTGAAACTTAGACATGTTTAGAATGTTTCCAGAGACTATAACGCTGGTGTATATATAGATAAATATGTGTGTGTTTTTTTGGTCTTTACTAACTTCTTGTAAACCTTTGTTTTTTGTTTAACAAAATCAAAAGATCCAAGCGAAAGGAAAAATTTTTTCTGGTGAAAAAGTTAAACCTAAGGGAAAGATGCAAAAACGCTACACGGCCATTTTGGCAATATAATTTAAAATGATTACCATACAAGATGTTATCTCTTAACAAATATGATCAATCAAAGTCTTTTAAAGCTGATATATAAAATCTAGTTCCAAGAAGAAATCTCTTGTTCAACTTCTAGCAAACTCTTTTGCAACCCTTCTTTGGTTAAGACGTAATAAACCGGTAAGATACCCTTCTTGGAGTTACCTTCGAACTGGATCTTGGCATTCTTTTCAAAGAATTGATCTTCCAAATGGAAGAAGTCATAATCAGTGTTGTGTTTAGTCTTTTTGGTCTTAGTTTCTTCTTCCTTTTCTTCAAGGGTATCGTCGTTGTCAAAGTTTATTTCATACTTTCTGGTCATTACAATGTAGAAGTTGACTTCCTCCTTTTTGTCCATGTTCTCAACCATTTCACCTATGGTTATGCTGTATAATGGTGGAACAACTTCATGTGGCATGTTGATAAATCTTTCAGAAAATACAAAACAGGTTTTCTTGGCAATGGATGCATCTGTTTTTAGAGAATCTAAGAATATGTTTAAATTAGTGTTATCTAAGTTGTTTAATACTAACAATAAATCTTTGTTGTTTTTAATGATAGTGTTATATGGAACAAAAGATAGGAAACAGTATGGATCAGACATTTGACCGTCACATTTGATGAAGTTTGTGGCCAAACTTTCCTCTAAGATGGAATCAGCTAATTTGGATAAGTTGATTTTCAAAGAAGCTTCAGAACCTAAGACTTGTCTTAACAAGGACTTGACAGAGTGGAAATCTTGTTCAATAGGAAGCTTTGTGTTGGCATCTTTGGTAACACCGATGATGTCGAAGTCAACATTGACAATTTCTTGTTCTTCATCTTCAATGCCTTCTTCTTGTTCCTCTTGCTTTTGTTCTTCTTCCTCGTCAGTGGTGTTTATGTCAATAGGCTCGTTTGAGACTTCTTCGTTCTTTCTCTTTCTGTTGTTGGATAGTTCAGGAGCGACCATAATGATTGAGTAGTTGTTTTATTTGGTTTAGTGGTAATAGTTTGAATCTTTCTTTTCAAATAAAATCAAAAGAGAAAGAAGAGTTTGAAAAATTGACATCGGGGAAAAAAGAAAAGTTGATGAGGTTGACAAATGGGTCACGTGTAATGTTCAGCCATACATATTGAAGTCAACTACACTGAAAAGTAGTAATGATTAACATGTATAAGATATTCGTTATCGTGAACTATTGTATAACATAGAAGAGTATTTATTATTTGCTTTATAAAATAATTCCAACTTTTGGTTAAGATTACAATCACTATATACCCTTCCTCCCTTGTTTATCTCTAAGTTCACGCGTTTTGGCTTTTACACTGTGTTCTTGCATTTTTTTGTAAACAGAAAATCACCAATAAACACCAATAACCCATAAAAGATGGTACCTCTTAAACTCATAGCATGTCTCTTATCAGCTATCTACATATCCACAGCTAAGCACTTGTACATTCCACTCAACCAGGAAATATGCTTCTACGAAAACTTGGAAAAGGAACACATTCTCAATGGTAAACTAAACATACAATTCGCCATGCCAGAAGTCATCAAAAGTGAACTAGGAATGAAATACAACCTAAACTTAGACGTCAGTATATTAGAAACATTTGATGAGAATCACATCGTTTACAAACAAAATTACCAATTCTTATCAGACTCTAAGCCTAACAAGGAATACTACCAAGAAAGAAGAAACGATGAGACATCTCTGACTAGCAACAATGGCATAAATTATTTTACATTTACTGCATTAGACAATGGTGAGCATGCCATTTGTATCAAACCTAGTGTCCCCAATTTCAACGCCCGGAGATTGGTCAAGGAGGGGTTCTCAGATAAGGTCAAGGTATACATAGACTTTGAGGTTAGTTCATTGAACAACATCATGGATATTATTAGTCAACATGATTCCAAATTTTTGTTATCCTCAAGATTAAAAGTCAACCAGATATTGTCAAAGTTGAAGATTATTAAGATGGAACAGATTAAATTCAGAGAGAAGTATCAAGTCTTTCATAAGATTTCTGATAGTACGAATAGCAGGATTATCACGTGGGGTGTTATACAAGTTGTCTGGATTACTTTGATCTGCATGTATCAGTTAAACTTTTTGAAACAGTTCTTTATCAAACAAAAGGTTATGTAAGGGGTAGGATGTTACAACTGTTTAAATTGTTTCACTACTAACGCATGAACTTGAAATGAACTTGATTCATTCACGTCACGTGTTGTATTACATAAAGTTTGGAAAAAAATGGGGACAAGAAAAAATGGAGAGAAAATTAAGCTATTTTCCAAAATCTCATCTAATAAAATCTAATCATCTCAGATATAACTACTTAAAAATACATTAGGCAACAACCAAAAAACATAAACAACCTAATACCATGTCTGATTCATTAACTAACGAGGAGTTTTCTAGATACGGAAGACAAATGATCGTGCAAGGGATCTCCAACAACAGAGATCCTATAGACCATCAACTTTTGCTCAAGAAAAGCAAGATCTGTGTGATTGGAGCTGGTGGTCTTGCTGCTCCCTGTTTGTCTTACCTTGCTGGTGCAGGTGTAGGTGAAATAGGTATAATTGATGACGATGTTGTTGAGACTTCCAATCTACACAGACAAATCATACACAGCACTTCCAAGAAGGGAGAATTGAAATGTAAATCTGCTGAAAAGTTCATTAATGATTTGAACCCACACGTCAAGGTTAATACATACCCTGTGAGACTTACCAATGACAATGCATTTGAGATATTTAAGGATTATGATGTGATTTTGGATTGCACAGACACACCAATCACAAGATACTTGGCCTCTGATGTTTCTGTCATTTTAGGCAAGACATTGGTTTCTGCTTCTGGTGTGAACACTGAAGGACAATTGGTGATTTTAAACTTTGAGAACGAAGGTCCTTGCTATAGATGTTTCCATCCAAAGCCACCTCCACCTAACACTGTTTCTTCATGTTCCATGAATGGGGTGATAGGTGCATGCATTGGTTTGGTAGGGATCATGCAAGCTGTGGAGACATTAAAGGTGATTCAAAAAGTTTATACTAAAGAAAACTTTGAACCGTTTATGTTGCAGTATAGCGGATACATGGATCAATCTATGAGAAGATTCAGAATGAGAAAAAGAAGAAGTGATTGCATTTCATGTGGTGACCACAGAGAAATCACCAAGGAAAAAATAGAGAGTTATGAAATTGATTATGTGAGTTTCTGTGGGTCCAGAAATTATGATGTGGCTGAAAAATCAGAAAGAATCACACCTCAAGAATTCAAGGATAAGTACTGGACTGGAAAGGATGTTAAAACTGAAAACACTGTGATTATTGATGTAAGACCAAACACTCATTATAAAATATCCAACTTCCAAAGTGATGTTGTAAAGAATGTTCCTATTGATACACTTACCTCATTCAAAGGTGATTTGGCCAAGCTTAAAGAAGTCATACCTGAAATTAATGAAGATAGCGATGTTGTTGTATTCTGCAGATACGGTAACGACTCAAGACTAGCCACCAGAGAGTTGAAGGATAAATTTGGCATCGCCAACACCAAAGATGTCATGGGTGGGTTTTTTGCATACATTGACCAAATCGATCCAAGCATTCCAAAGTATTAACACATGAGTTATGTATATAATCAATCTAATTTAGTTATCACTGTTATTCCTGCATAGTTCACGAATGAGAAGTATCTCTCACCAGAGTTACATTGCACCCAATGAGCATTCATAACTCCACAACCTTGATATTTGATCCCTGTGTCTGGTTTCAACAAGTTATCATATGCCTTTTCAATTGATCTTGATGGGTCCAGTTGATAAACTTTTTTGATCTCGTCGTAATTCCACTCAAACATCTTGACTAACTCTGCATGTGTTTGATTCTTTCTAGAAGCAAGTGTCTTCATTGCTACGTTTTGTATACTCACTTCTCCATTGATGGTTCCTATTAATAAAAATGGGTGTTGTTGACTGATACCCAAACAGTTTATTCTGGAGTTTCTGTTGGCGCTGCATGATTTTAAATCAAGCATGTTCAAGGGGGAGTTGTAAAGAGTATTGATCCCATCGGTGTATAAGAATGTCTTTGGATATTCGGTGTATTCAACCACAGGCGGCGAAACCCATCTGGTTCTGGATAAAGCGGTGGCGTTGGTTGTGTTGGAGGAGGTGTCTACTAGGAGAACATGTCCGCTGATGGAGGAACAACTTATGATAGGAGTGTTTGTGGCGTTTTTCATTGTAGAGATTATGGATTCAGACACTTTAAACACTTTTGTTGGGATGTCAAATGAGATGTTTAGATCGTAGATGTATATTTTGCCATTCACAGAACCGATACATACCTTCAGCGTTTCTGTATCTTCGTCTGCTTTGATATGTGGCATTAAACAGTAGCTGGAAATTATATCATTCTTCAGCTTTATTTTAGCTATAGAAGATTTAATGAATGCATCGTTTGTTGGGTTGTTTACTGGTGAAGTATCCAGTTGTAAAAATTGAACTGATTCTGTGGTGCAATACGCACTTACCATGAATCTCACATTATTCTTAGAACCTTCATTGTCAAAGCTTGAAAATGTCCCAGGTATCAGTTGTATATCCTTAAATACACCTAAATTGTGGGTATAAGTTTTGACTAATATCAGCCCGACATCTTTAATCAACTCCCATATTTCTATACATCCTTCAATTTGTTTGTTTTTAGTGCTCAAGTTGAAAGTGGATAGCTTATGATCTTCAGGATTTTCTAAAAATGTATGTGGAGCTTCTGGATTCTTTATCAGTTTGCTCACAATGTAAAATGATTTATCCTTGTAATTCATCCATAAAGAATCAATAACCTGGTCATTGGTTCCGTGGTTTATTATAAATCCGTGTAAATCCAGTCCACATACATTGTCAGGTACTTTTATGATCTCGTTATCTGCCATTTCACAAACTTGAGTAACATCATCAAACGTCAGTTTCAGCTTATTTCCAGGGTTATAACTCTTCTTTGGTTTTTCTACAACTTCTTGATTGGCCAAGGATTCTTTTATTAGCTTATTATTTTCAATAGTGTTATAAAACTTATCTTCAAACTTCCCTTTGATATAATTGTCAATCTCATTCGTCTGTTCATTATAAATAGCTGGATGTGGAAATGAGTTCTTAAAAACATTCACCACTTTTGATATTCTTTTTATATGTTCTTTATCACTCACACCAACAAGCTTGTCAAACTTATAACTTATTTTGGAGTAGGTGACTGCAGCATCTTTAGATATTTCCGAATCTGGCAAAGAATACTCTACTTTGTTTTCATGTCTTTTATTGGCATTAGTAATTATTTCAATGGCAGATTGTCTCAAATCAATCTCTGCATCTTCTTCTTTAACTTTTTTGGTGTAAGGTTTTCTAGCTTTCTTGACAGGTTCTTCATCTGTCTTTACTTTAGGTTTTCTGCCTCTTTTCTTTTTAATAACTGTTGTTGTGTTTGGAACGGGTATAAGAGAAGCTTGGTAGATGGCATCTTCAGCCAAGTCAGCAGGAGAAACTTCTATAGACATATTATAGTTAAACTTGGTGTTTATAGGTTTTTGGTGTTTGTTTTTTCTGAAGAGAGGAAAAAAACATAGAAGCATTTGAGTAGGTGTGTATGGATGAATTGTTTACGCGTAGTCACGTGTATTAACTACATTTAATAAACAAATGTTTACATTTTATAAATACTTCAAGCATTATTTTTATTTGTATTTAAGTAATAGTATATGCTAATAACATATTTTTAATCTTATCACCACTCTTCTTAATATGTAAACAAAGTATAGCATTTAAAAAACATTCTCGGTGTTAAGGCAGTAAAGAGGGTCGAAAAAAATTTTTTTAGCTCCGCCCACACTAGAGAGTGTATTTCTTTGGCACATATTTTTTGTACTCTTAATAGTTTAACAGTTCTATGTAGCATATCTTTAATATACAACAACCAATATTATCAAGTAGCAGCAACCATATCAAAAAAAGCTTAGCAATACTCATCCACTTTTAATGGTCACCACTTTCAGATTAAACAAGAAAATGTCTAACGATAACCTTAAAACAAACGCCTCCAAATACGGCGATGACTTTGTTCAATTCTTGAACCAATCCCCAACTCCTTTCCACGCCATCCACACCATGTCTCAAATCTTGGAAAACAAGGGCTTCAAAAAACTAGACGAAACTTTACCTTTCCACGGCAATGTTGAAGCCAATGGTAAATACTACATCACCAGAAATGGTTCATCCATTGTCTCCTTTGTTGTTGGTGGTAAATGGGATCCTACCTCCAAGGAATCTTCCTTCTCCATCGTTGGTTCCCACACCGATTCTCCTGTTTTGAAATTGAAGCCTGTCTCCAAAGTTTCTAAGGAAGGCTTCAAGCAAATTGCCATTGAATTGTACGGTGGTGGTATCTGGCACACTTGGTTTGATCAACCATTATCTTGTGCCGGTAGAGTTTTTGTTCATGAAAATGGCAAGATCCAAAGCAAATTAATCAACTTAAACATTCCTTTGTTCAAGATTCCTACTTTGGCCATTCACTTTGATAGAGAACAAAACTCTAGCTTTGCCTTTGACAAACAAGCCAAGATGGTTCCATTCTTCACCAAGGAAGACAAGCCAAAGGTTAAGGCCACCAAGTCATGTTGTGATTCCGATGAAGGTATGGACTACGATGCCTTCCAATCCATCAAGTCCATGGTTGAAAGACATCATGTTGAAATCTTGGATTTAATCAAGGAAGACTTGAAGTTGAAGTCCATTGAAGAAATCGATGACTTTGAATTGATCTTATATCCAAACCAACCATCAACCTTAGGTGGTTTAAAGAAGGAATTTGTTTTCTCTGCCAGATTAGACAACTTAACTTCCTGTTTCACCTCTGTCACTGCCATGTCCCAAATTGCCGATAACAAGGAAAGCATTGCCAACGATCACACCATCAGAGTATCTGCCTCCTTCGATTACGAAGAAGTTGGTTCTGCTCAAAACGGCGGTGCCGACTCCAACTTCTTGCCTAACATCCTTGAAAGATTATCCTTCGTCTATGCCAACAAGAAGAAGGACTTGGATACCCCACTACTTAAATCTTATGAAAAGGAATTGTTTGCCAAATCCTTCATTGTTTCTTCTGATGTAGCTCATGGTGTCAATCCAAATTACTCCGAATGGTACGAAAACAACCACAAACCACACTTGGGTGAGGGTGTTGTTTTGAAAATCAATGCCAACCAAAGATACACCACCAATGGGTATGGTATGGCTTTGATCAAGAAGGTCGCCAAGGATAACCAAGTCCCATTACAATTGTTCGTTGTCAAGAATGCTGCTCCTTGTGGTTCCACCATTGGTCCAATGCTTGCACAAAGAATCGGTAAGGCTCTTGATTTGGGTAATGCCATTTTGTCCATGCACTCCATCAACGAAACTGGTCATGTTGATGATTTGAAACATCAAATTGAATTGTTCAAGGGTTTCTGGGAATCTTACGACGATTTACAAAACTTGGTCCAATTATAATCATTAGCTTTATATACAGTTTATAAAATTACATAATAACAGAAGAAAATAGTCATCGTTTTTAATAGCCAAATTCAGAAGATGTGTATCTGTAACTATCCTTCTTGGATGTGTCTCTCATGCTGGAATATGGAAGTGAATCATCGTCTTCACCCATGTTTCTTGTTTGGAGGTATGATGGGTTCTGTAGTCGACCAAGCCTTAGTTCTTTTGTGGATTGGTTCACTAGTTTTCTGTAATGTTCATTCATCGTTTGTAAATCTCTGTTTTTGTCAACTTCAGACTCATACCTGTTCTTGAAAAGCTTCAATTGGTCTTGTAAGTTCTTGATCATTAAATCTCTTTCTTGTGTTCCTGAACCATACTTTCTTGATTGTGAGCCCAAGCTGTTTTTGAACATGTTCAAATTCTCTGTTAAAGATAAGTTTTCTTCTTGAAGGTTTCTCAACTCTTGGATGTATTGTTTCTTCACCTTGTTGACTTCATAATCCTTCTTCTCCTTCATTGCTTGCAGTTGTCTTTCCATTGCAATGTTATCCTTATTAAAAGTTTTGAGCTTTTTGTGCATCATGTTCAATTCAGTTTTTAATTGAGAACTTTCATTTTGATACTTCAATGCTGTTTTGGAAAACTTGTTCATATCTAGCTTCAATGAATTGTTTTCTTCAATTAAGGATTCGACTTTTTCAGAAACTTGATAATCAACTTTTTCCAGTTTCTTTTTCAAGAAATTTCTTTCTTCAATTACATTGCTCAAATCATCTTCTAGTTGCATACACTCTTTCACACTTTGGTTCAACTTATTGGTAGAATGGGCCAACTTATCCTCAAGTATCTCAATCTCTTGGTATAAATTCTTGCTGTAATTGCCATTCTTCTTATTAGCTAGCTCTAGCTCATTTCTTAACTCTTGATTCTCAAGCTTCAATTCTTTTAGTTCAACAGTGTCAACAACTGGTTCGTTGAATAACAACTCCTTAGTTTTCATCCTTTGAAGATCCTCTTTCAAACTATAAATTTCTGACTCAAGTTTCAAATTTTCGTTCTTGCTATCACTCAAATTACTTGTAACTTTTTCCAATCTACTTTTCAAAGAATCATTATCACTTCTTAGCTGCTCTAGCTCGTAACTCTTGGCATTAAACTTCTTGACTTGGTCTTTCAACTTTAAGACAACCTCCTCATCCTCAATGACTTTAGACTTTTCGTTTTCCAAGAGCTGTTCTAGCTTGCTTATTTTAAACTTACTCTCAAGCTCAAGCTCGCTATACTTGGTTTTCAACTCATCAATCTCATTAGTTTTGAATTTCACCTTATCTTTACTTTCCTTCAATTCATTGCTCAATTTTTCAATCTCTGAACTCATCTTGTCTTTGTTAGTATTGATGAAGCTGTTCAATCTCTTCAGATCAATCTCAAGATCATCAACTTTATCTTTCAAACCATCTATAGTTTGATCTTTAATCTTTAACAACCCTTCATACTTGCTTGACTTTGATGTCTCGTTCTTCAACTCCTCAATCTGTTTGCTGGCTCTTTCATAATTGTTCTTATAAGTCTTGACCTCAGATTTCAAACTTTCATTGTCTATGTTCATATCGTCAATCTTGTCTTCCTTTTGTTTAAGCTTTTTGTTATTATCTTCTAGCAATTGTTCAGCTTCTTTCAACTGCAGCTCAAACTCATTCTTGCTTCTTACCAGAGCATCCTTTTGATACTGTTGGTTCTCACTCTCTTCTTTGTAGACGTTTCTCTCATTTGTAAGCTCAACAACTATGGCATCAAGTCTCTTATTCTTCTCAACCAAATCATGAACCTTGGCTTCTAATGAGTTGATGATCTCTGTAGAAACACTTGATCCACCAGTCTTGTCATTGTCGTCCTTGACCTTTCTGTATTCATCTTTAAGCTTGTTCAACTCAACTGTCAAGTCTCTACACTTAAGTTTAAACTTGGCCAATTCCTCAAGTCTGGATTCATCAACGTTTCCAAACCCATTTTGTTTTTGTTCCTCAACTAAGACACTGTACTTCACCAGAAGATTCTCATTCAGACTCTTAAGTCTTTGTAATTCAAGTAAATGGGTATTAGGATCTTTACTCATAGAGTCTAAGTCTATTTTACGACCAGATTTGGAATTGAAATCATCCTTGACTTTATCCAAATTTCTGTTCTTAATAACACTATGAGTTTCTCCGTATTGAATAGAGTTTATACCATGTGCATCTTCCAGTTCCTGTTCGCTGTCTTCATTATCCAAATCTGCTAAAGCTGAACCAACATCATTGCTAACAATTCTTTGTTGAATTATTTTTTTTCTTTTGGAAGATTGATATTCCAATTGTTCCATATCAGGAGAGTTATCCCCATCCGAATCAAGTTTACGTTTATTATTACTGTTTCCATCTGAGAAGTTTTGATCCAATTGGAATTCCTGCTGGATAGACTTCTTATCACCCGTTTGTTGTTGGTTTGTAGCTTCATCAGAGTTCAGATTCTCATTATTGGCTACAACAACCCTTGATGGGTGGCCTAGATCACCTATAGGGTTTGTGATTATTTCTGATCCGTTATCGTGTATCATTGCAGAGTCATGGCCTCCGGATAACTTGAAGAAAGTACTTCTTCTACCTTTTCTGGCTTTTACTCTTGATCTGGGAGTAGACCCCTCCTGTGTGTTCATCTTGGTACAGAGTATTTCTTACCAACTGGTGTTCTAGGGTTTTCAAATACATGTTTTGTAAACCTAAAAAAAAACAAACAGACGATAAACAAACGGGGAGAAAAATGAACAAAAAACAACCTACACGATGAGCTACGTAGGTATATTTTGTTTTTTTTTACGCGACACAAATGTAGACACGCTAAAAGATTTCTTTTTAAAAAAATAATTACTGTTCTATATGGGTTATGAACTTGTTCAGGTGTTCGTATGGCTTTCCTGTCTTGATGATTCTGTCTACAGCTTCTATTGCTTTCTTGTAATCCTTGGTCTCATTGATCAAGCTGTACATCAAGGCAGAGTTCATCAGAATGTAGTCATAAATAGGCTCGTTATCTCCGACATTGAATTTATAATTAGTCAAGATATTCTCCTTCAAGTATTTGGCGTTTAGTTCTGGTGACATTGATGCACATTTATCCAGCGTATGTTCATTCAATCCAAAGTCTTTTGGTGAGATTGTGTATTCTTCTATTTTGCCTATCTTTGGATTATATTCCCATACTAAGGATTCACCAACCGGAGAGAACTCATCTAATCCAATCAATCCATTAACAACTAAAGTATGACAATCTGGAAACAAGATCTTGGCTGCTTTGCAGTATTCAATACCCAATGAATTGTGGTAAACACCTAGTATTCTTTTATTTATGATATTACCCATTGGATGCAACAATGGACCTACTATATTGAAAATAGTTGGGATTTTTAAAACTGATCTGATTGGGGCTACCAACTTCATGGCATAGTGGAATTGTGGTGCCAATAAAAACATGAAATTACATTCTTCAGATTCTAATAAAGTCTTTTTGTTTTTCAAAATAAATTCCTTGTTGACTTTGCTAGTGTTAATACCAAGCTTGTTGACCATATCACCAGACCCACTGTTAGAAGTAGAGGCTTTACCTCCATGTTTGATAACCTTACATTTTTCATACCCAGACATCACTACTGCAGAAGAAGTACTGACATTGAATGTGTTTTGACCATCACCACCAGTACCTACAATATCACAGTAGAAAAGTTCATTGTTTTGGTATTTGGAAGATGGTTGGAAATCATTCTTGTTGAAAGTTTCTGATCTTTCAAGAATGGCCTTGCATGCTTCGGCTATGTATTCTGATTTTAGATGCAATCCAGAAAAAGTCAATGCTGTCAAGAATGAGGATAGAAGAATGTTGTATTTTTCAAGACTATGTTTTGAAGTGTCTATTTGTTGTTTATCAAATGCAGCTAGAACATTAAATGATGATTTCAAAGTGTTGTATAAATCTTTAGGGGTGAATTTGGCTAATTCAGATGTTTGTGTGTAAGCTAGTAGACTTTTAGTGTTTTTAGCTATCACAGTTTCAAACTGAGCTACAGTTTGGTCAATAGATGTATCCATGGCAAGTGTATGGATTTTGTTTGGTTGCTGTTTAACATAGGATGATTCAAAGTATGATTACGAAAGATCGTCTAAGAACTGGAGAAAAAAAATTAGGCGGTAAAAAAATTTTCTTAGACTCACGTGACCACTCTGCTACACAGTTGTAGGTCTACTTCAAAATCAAACACACACATGAAACAACTATGAGATTGGCTGTATTATTTAGCAAACTATAACAAAGAACTAAACAAGTTACCTCTTAGAGACCTCAATGATCACTAATTTACTTTTATACGTCCAATCGCTAACACTTCTGACTATAGTTAATAATTAAATTTCCGTTTTAGGTAATTTGCAGGATACGCACCACCACGAAGATTGCGGAAAGACGGTAAAAATTTTCAAAATTTTTTCTTCGCCTCTCTTTACAGGCGTTGTTTGTTTATTTTTCTTAAGATCTATTAATAATTAAATCACATTAAAAAATATTAAAAACTACTGATAAACAACCAAAAAAAATAAAACAAAATGTCTAATTCTAATATCCCTGCTGTTGGTGTTTCCGAACTACCAAACCAGATCTACAAAAAAGTGCTGAAAAATGCCAACAAACACAATGATCAAATTTTAAATCTTATGGTTGTTGGTGAAAGTGGTTTAGGTAAAACAACCTTCATCAACACCTTGTTCCAAACTGCCATCAAGGAAAGAACTACCCATTACGAAAGAGAATCATCTGAAGACTATATAAAGAAAGTTGGAACCAAGACAACCAACATTGAAATCACTAGATGTGTACTTGAAGAAAAAAACTTCAACTTGAAGTTGAACTTGATCGATACTCCCGGATATGGTGATTTCATTAACAACAACAAGGCTTGGTTACCGTTGTCTGATTTTATTGATGAACAATACGATCATTACATGAGACAAGAACAACAACCATTCAGAAACACCAAGTTTGATTTAAGAGTTCATGCCATTGTCTTCTTCATCAGACCTACTAATGGTACCATGAAGCCATTGGATATCATAACAATGAAGGAATTGTCTAAGAAGGCCAATCTAATACCAGTCATTGCCAAATCTGATACTTTGTCAACTACCGAATTGATTGATTTCAAAAACAAGGTAAGAAAGTGTATTGATGAAAAGGCCATTCACATTTTTACTCCTCCATTGTTTGAAGATGAAGTCAACTCTAACTTAGATGAAGACACCACCAATAACAACAAGCTAGCTATCCAACATGCTAAGCAATTGATTGAATCTATGCCATTTGCCATCATTGGTTCTGAAGATCAATACGAAGTCAATGGCAACAAGGTCTTTGGTAGAAAGTATCCATGGGGGTTAATTGAAGTTGAGAATGAATCTCATTGTGATTTCAGAAAATTGAGATCTTTGTTGTTGAGAACAAACTTATTAGATTTGATCAACTCAACTAATGAATTACACTATGAAGAATATAGAAAAGTCAGATTACAAGTCAATGATGAGAATAAAGAAAATAATAACGGTATAAACATGGTTCCAGCACCTGTTAGGAAATTATCTCATAACCCAAGATTCAAGGAAGAAGAATTGGCCCTGAAGAGATACTTCACTGAACAAGTAAAGGTTGAAGAACAAAGATTCAGACAATGGGAACAAAATATTGTCAATGAAAGAATAAGATTGAACAACGATTTGGAGGAAGAACAAAACAAGGTCAAGAAGTTGGAAGACCAAATCAGAATGTTACAAATGAAGTCATAGTTGATATATATTATATGTAAAATAATTAAACAATTTAAAAAAGAAAATAAAGAAGTTTTTTATTATTTATAAAAAAAAAAAAGGTAAAAATTAAAAAGTTAAGTACATATTTGATTTTACAATTATAATCAGAAGATCTATTCGAATTGAGATAAGTATTGTTCAGCATCCAAAGCAGCCATACAACCAGAACCAGCAGAAGTGATAGCTTGTCTGTATTTAGAATCTTGGACATCACCAGCGGCAAAGACACCTTCAACGGAGGTCTTGGAGGTACCTGGGATGGTCTTGACGTAACCTGTATCATCTAAATCAACTTGACCCTTGACAATGTCAGTGGCTGGTTTATGACCAATGGCGTAAAACAAACCATTGACTGGTAATTCGTATTCCTTGTTTTCAACATTTTGTAGAACCTTTAAGTGGCTTAAGAACTTGTCGTCACCTAAAGCCTCAACTGGGTTATGGTTGTAAAGAATTTCAATCTTTTCATTCTTTTCAACTCTCTTTTGCATGATGGTGGAGGCTCTTAAGTGATCCTTTCTGACAATCAAGTAAACCTTGGAGGCGTATTTGGTCAAGAAGTTGGCTTCTTCACAAGCAGAATCACCACCACCAATGACGGCTAATGGCTTGTTTCTGAACATTGGAATGGCACCATCACAAACAGCACAAGCGGAAATACCCTTTTGCCAGTACTTTTCTTCACCAGGTAAGTTCAATCTCTTGGCAGAAGCACCAGTGGCTAAGATGATGGCATCAGAGGTGATTGGTTCTTCATCTTCACACCATTCCTTCCAGATTTTGAATGGTCTAGAGGATAGATCGACTTGGGAAATGGTTTCAGTAATGATTTCACAACCGAACTTTTCGTTTTGCTTCTTCATCAAATCCATTAATTCAGAACCAGTCATACCTTCTGGGAAACCAGGGAAGTTTTCAATTTCAGTGGTGGTGGTTAATTGACCACCAGCGGCAATACCGTTGGCCATCATACCTTCGAACATGACCAAAGGCTTGATTTCAGCTCTACCTAAGTAGATACCGGCGGTGTGGGCAGCTGGACCGGAACCAATAATAGTAACTTTGTTGTGGACCATTTTTTTTGCTATGTGTATGTTGTTTTTTGCTATGTTTACAATGCTTGTATGGGATCTGAACATACTTTATTCTCTCTAGTTTTAGTAGAAAGTAAATAATTGGAATTGAAAAAACATGAATTATGATAAGTTTGCTTATATAAGAAGATCAGAATGTCGCTTAAAAAAGGACAAAAGCCTTCCACGAATTGTCGCCTAGGTTAAAAATTTTCTGTGTGCGATTTTTTTTTTTGCCGCGCATTTCCGACTGAATATTATCTAAGATTTCGATGGCCCATCAGCGCTCTAGACAGTTCAAAGCGTAGTCATAGTGCCTCAAATGCGTTGAGAGGATAATTAATAACGTAAACCGAACCACAGCCAAAACTTTATAAATTATCTAATTGGTGGAGTTTCTGCCCCTGACTGTTAAACATTATTATCAACGATCTCATTATCTAAGTTGGGTTAAGGAATAAGGAGCTTTCTCTCTCTCTCTTTAATAGTTTCTAGAAGTATTAAACATTATAGTCATATCTCCGATTTTATTATTCAATAATTACTTGATGGGTTTTAATGTTTAACCATGGTTTTAATAAACTGCCATCAAATTTCTCACAAAGCTTCTCATCCAACATGATGTAACATAAAAAATACTCCAGACCCTGTTGTCGGTTCGCCAAAAACTTCGAGTCAAGCGTATTATGGATTAGGTAATCATGTACCGTTAATGATTTATACCAAGGAAGTGGCTTGGGTAGTTCCGGAAGCTCATAAGCATCCTTCATGTCCTTATTAAGTCTCATTGATATTTTGTTCCGTAGTGATACAAATTCCGAGTATCGTTTGTAGCAGTAATGAATGCTCTCATCTAGAAAAGTCACTCTTATCGTCCATCGTATGTAACTATTCTTCTCGTTTCCATGCAAAGTTCCCTCAACCACTTCAATGTTAAGATATGGACATTTGTTTTTCAGCTGTCGTTGTTTGTAAGTATCCGTTACTTCAGATTCTAAAATGGAATCAGATGGATCATCCATCACTCTGAGCAATGTTTTCTTTGAACTGTTCAAAGAGCTGTTGTTATTCATTCAATTATGTTAGAGTGCAAGTATGGTTTATGATAATGTTTAAGTTATCAACTTCTTTTTGGATGAAACATCAAACTCTGTTTTATAAATAGGGAGGGATGTAGAAGACTTAAAATCAAAAAAAAAAGGTCGTGTGGGTTTTCTTATCTATGTAAACAAAAAAAAAACATAAGAAAGCCTGCAACAGGTCACGTGCGCCAGACAAAAAATTAATAAAAAATAAAACTGTGGTGTAAAGAATTGAAAACTGCTAAGACGGGGAATCGAACCCCGGCCAACGGTATGGAAAACCGTGATTCTACCATTAAACTATCTTAGCTGAGCCAAAATTTACATTTGTTCATTTTTTTAAAAAAAATTTAAAGCTAAGGTGCAAAAAACACCAAAATTTTACACATTTACGTGTTTTAAACATACGTACCAATAGTTTTTAAAAATAAAAATAAAATATTTATAAAGTTTAGTCATTTGAGTGTAAGAATATATATATGGTTAATTGCTATAAGGATAGAATCAAGTATAAAAATAGTTTTGAAAAAAATCGATTTTTTTTAAAATTTCAATTTTTTGACTTATTATTTGGGGTTGCTATACTAATTAGCTTGTAATGAGGGTCAAGATCTAGTTTTAAATAAGAGCAAAAACAATTTATGGTTAAAAAGTATTAAAAATATTATAAAAGCTTATTGGTTAGTATTAAAAGTTTATTTGAATGAAAACACAGACCCTGAAAGTGACTAGTGTAATTTTACGTTTTTAAGCAATTTCTGCTATATTTTTAAACTACAATAAATTTTTCTTCTAAGATGTTATTTTTAGTTGACAAAAGTAATGTCTAATATATTTAGTTTGTATCTAGGTAAACTGTAATTATATTCGTTAGTTATTCTGGCCACAATGTATTCATATGTTCTACTCAATTTTTTTAAAAAGTCACATTTTACTAATAATTTTTAGCCTACTGTATACTATTGAAGTCTCATTAAATTTAGCTTTTTAAGCTTTTTTATAGGTAGCACAATATATAAAAATAATTAAAGTTTAACTATATTTGTTTAATATCTTTTTTAGTATGTTTATCCCAACTTTTATATAATTTTTTATATTTTGCTCAATTTTCAATTGATTAAACGTGACTTTTCTCTCCACACGTGATCTATCACAGCCAAAAGCACGTAAAACAGCAAAGAGTTTGCTCATGGTTTTTTTTATATTTACATTTTCAAACACCTTAAGTAATTAACCTTTTGCGACAATAAAACATACTTTACCACAAGCTCAAAAACCACTCCAGCTTTTAATTCACATAATGAGCAAAACTATTGATGTTACTGTTGGTAAACATGACTCTTCCGTGAGCTATTTGACAACCTCTGATTTCAGAATATTAGAATACCCATCAGCATTGTTACCAAACGATATCAAAACCGGCACTATCTTGAAGATAATCATTGCGGCTGATGAAACTCTAGAAAAACAACAAAACGATGATTTTATGAGCTTCCAAAACAGTTTGTTACAAAATTTATCAAATTACACCACCAAACCACCTGTTTTAAAAATCAAATCCAAATTACAAACAAGTATAACTCTATCTTGGGATCAATTCGACTTAGGAGTTTCTTGTTTGAAAAATGTCACCATTTGGCACAGAAGCTTAGATGCTGAATTATTTAATGATGAAACTGTTGATGAAGATGAATTATCTCAAGTAGCAACAATTTACAACACCACCAGCAATGTATACACGATGAGTGGATTGAATATAGAATCCCAGCATGCATTCCAACTACGAATCGATACTTCCAATGGTCTTTACAAATCTGATGTTGTTGTTGGAAGTACACTTTCTTCAAAGGACTTTTCTGGATTTAATATCTGTATAGGTGCCCTATCAACAGGTAAAGTAACCATTGATGATATTCGTGCCGTTGCTGATGCATTGGGTATTGAACATGTGAACAGAATATGCAATGAGGATACAACACATTTCTTGACCGATGTTGCTGATGATGAAGATGAAGTTAGCGATATACACCTGCTGAAGGCTAAAGATTTGAATATTCCTATCGTGACACCTAACTGGTTGCAAGGATGTGTCAAGGAGAATAAATTGTTAGGGGTAAAAGGATTTTATTATAAATTGAAGGAAGACGATCCAAGTAACTTGGTTGAGAAATATCCATTTGATAAGGAGTTTACTGCGAAATTTTTAAGCAATGGTGATGAAATTGTAGAAGAAAAAGAGGATCCTGTAAAGCCAGTGGCTGAAGAAGAGGAAGTAGATGAAGAACCTGTAGTCAAGGAACAAGAAGAACCAGCTGAAGAACCAGTTGTTGAGGAAGAAGCTATTAACGAAGAACCAGTAGCTGAGGAAAAAGAAGAAGTCAACATACCCGCAGTGGAAGAACAAATAGGAATGCCTCAAGAAAGTATTACCTCTGCTCAAACCGTAGAGGAACCTGTACAAATAGAGACTACCCCTGAACCAGTTGAACCTATAGATTCTAACAACATTGCAGCATCTCTTTCACCAGAAACACAATCGTCAATATCACTGACTCCTGTATCAACTTCACAATCTAAAAAGAGTAAAGGCAAGAAGAGGAAAAACAACAAAAAGAAGAAATAAAATAATTTCAAACTTTAATAATTGATTATATCGAATTTATATAAATCTTTATCATCCAATAAAACCAAATAAATCTATTCCCCTATCAATTTCTTGACCTTCTTCAAAACACTATCTTGTTCTGGGTCATATGGATGATCCTTTGAAGGGATTTCCAAAACTGCAGGGAATGGGTCTGTGAATGCATCCAATTGTGGTCTGATTTTGTTGGCTATATGTTGGTTGATGAGGATAAGAGCAATATCCTTTCTTTTATTGGTGAAAGTTTCAAACACTTGTAATAGCTCATCAACAGTGTTTTTGTTTTCATCGTATATGTAGAAGTTCTTTCCGTTGGTTATGTCAGACTGCTTTGTGTGGTCTTCGTTTGTGGTGTTTTCAGCATTGCTGCCTTCTGGAACAGCACCTATACCTGCTAAAATAAAACCGGTTGTTGTATCTTCATCACCAATAACGGCGACTAATGTTCTTTTACTTGCACTAGACATACTTATATGGGGAGATATGGTGTCATTTCTTTACTCAAAAGTTAAAGGAAATTGAGACTTTCTTACAACCAAGTTATTTATTTCTTTCCCTTACAAAAAAAAAAAAAAAATCAAAATAAACTGTAAAGCGCGCAGGTAGCAAAACAACATGGTAACGCTAGTCAACGGATTATTTAAAATCCAAATAAACAAACAAGATAAAGTATTCACACTCCTAATAGTAATCAGATATTTAAAATAATGTTATATATGTGTCTCAATGTGGTAAATATGGACTTATTTCTCTTTTAAATCAGCGTCAATTTTGGTCCTTGTCATCTTCTTTAGCAACTTTCTTAGTTTCTTTTTCTCCTTCTACTTCCTTATTTTCAGGGTCTTCAAAAGCAGAAGATGCAGCTAAAACAGCTTCAGCAGTTTCCTTTTCAATGCCAGCATCAGTAGGCTTTTCAGCATCCTTTTCTTCAGCTTCTAATTTGTTACCTTCGGCTTTTTCTTTCTTGCTTACAGATGGGTTAGCCTTTGGCAAGTCATCAGCCTTAGGGAAAAATTCCTCTTGGGTAATATTGTCAATGAATTTACATTCAAAGTCCTTCTTGGCACATCTGGTACATGGGTAAACCCTACTACATGCTTGTTTATCCTTTCTACATTTTTGACAAGATAGAACCTTTCTATTTCTCTTCTTTTTAGTAGCATTAGTAGTTTCTGAACTTGGTTCATTAATCATTTTGGCAGCGCCAGTTTTCACCTTCTTGGAGTCAGATAGCTTGGCTTTCTTTGGCTTTGGTTCAGAAACATCAACTTCAGCTTCAGCACCTACAGCTTCAGCAGCGTTTTCAATAGCTTCAACAATATCGTCTGCAGCTTGGCCGTTGCCTTCGGCAATTTCAGCACCTTTTTCTTTCTTTTCACTCTTTTTTTCAGATTCCTTGGCAGCTTCTCTGGACTCGGTGGCTATCTTGATAGCAGAATCAATAAAGTTTTCTCTGTCTTCGATTTCCTTGTTGGAGTCTTCTGTTTGTTTATTTTCATTTTCAACGTCTTCGTTGATGAAGTTATTGAAAACAATGTTTTCGTCGTTGACCTTGTTGTCTGTTTGAGAAGTCATTAGACTGTGATAGCTCCTTTTTTTTTTGGTGTTTGTTGATTATTGCTTAAATCCTATACCAAAAAAAGGTAAACTTTATGAACTTATAGGACTTAAACAAATTCTTTAAATCCTACAAACAACAAAGAATCACACCCGTGTTTAGTTTAGAAAACAGGAAAAAAATTTTTTTTTTCAAAAGGAAAAACAAATCCGATAAAACGGAGTTTACCACCAAGCAGAAGATAAAAACGCGCTTAATCATTTCCACTTCTTCCAGAAACGGAAATTTAAATTTTCTTTGACAAACACAAAAACATTATAATAATAATTTAAGGTTTAAATATTTAGTTAAAAAGTTTCATGAAGGTGTTAAATTCAAAGTTATCCAACCCCATCTCCTCTAGGTCTATGTCGGTGTACCTAGGTGTTGATGGGTTTGTTTGGAAGTATATTCCTTCACTACCACTAGGAATGTTAAATCCTGGGGTTTCTGGTAAGGATCCCAATACAAGCTCTGAATTCAGTGGATCTTCATCAGTACCTTTAAAACCAACACTAGCTGGTGTGTTCACCCCGCTATTAAGATTCATTAGGTTCACGGGCTGTCTTTCAAAGGAAGGTCTGATGCTGGTACTGCTTGATGCTCTGCTTCTTCTTCCATTGGATTCAATATCTGTGGTGTAATCTGTGACAACTGCACTGTTAAGGCCTGTGCTCATTCCACTTTCTGCTTGTCTTCTAATGGTTATACTTTCAAATTTTGTTACAAAATCATCAAAAGAATCAATTTCATCTATATTTTCCATACAAACATCAATAGTTAAAAGAAGCTTCAATACTAAAGTGAAAGTAAAGTAAACAGGGAAAGATACTCTTGCTGGAATCAGCTTGGAAAAATTGTCTGCCTTTTCTATCCATATTTTGTCCAAGATCAAAATATCGTAATAAGTGTATTCCTTTATCTCAATATCATCATTATCAAAAAAGCCTTTATTGATAAAGTTAATTGCCAATTGCTCAAGTTCTTCCAAACCCATGCTAGTTTGATTAGTCAATTTACCATTATCTAAATCTTCACTAAGCATTTCCAATGCTATGGCTTCAGTGATAGAAACTGCCTTATCAGATAACTCATCTTCAGCTGCTAAACCATACATTGGGGTAATGTACTTGTAAAGCCATTGAGGTCTATGCTTATTATCAGGTAACATCTCATCAGTTTTCAAGCTATCATCAATCAATGAGGTCAAGGCGTATGTACCAGTTGCATCATTTTGTAATTCATATTGCCTAGCTTTAGACAAGGCCATATTTTGCTGACAAATTTGAAGTCTTCTGGCTGCAAACAAAGTACCAAACAATTTGGATCTATAAGCCTTTTTCTCTTCCTTTGGTATCAATGAATATTTATGACACAGTAAAGAAATCTTTAAACTCATCAATGGATTCAACACTAAATAGTCTTCTGAATTTATGGAGTCCTCCCCTTGAAAGCCTAAGTAGTGAGGCAGTTCTGACAACTCGTCAGCTATAAAATTGTCTATTTTAGAGATTAAGAAATCAAAGTCAACGTCATTTAGAGGATTCTCTATACAAGTTATGAGTTTTCTCATCAATAAAACAAATCTGTTCATCAGTCCAAAAATACCTTCAATACTGACATCAATGTGAGTTTCATCAAAGGAATTGATTCTGAATCTCAATGGTTTACCAACTTCCAAAAACAATAATGTCTCAATGTACAAAATAACGTACCAAATGTTCTTCATCATTATAACATCTGGATGAGTGGCTGAAAAGATAGCTTCTCTTTTCTTAATCAAGTTTGGAAAATCTATTTGGAAAGCCCAGTTGACCAAATCACTTATACTACCAGAATCTTTCAAGAAAGAACTCTTATATTGCAGTTGATTTTTGGTAAAGACAATTAGGAAAAATTGACATTTCAAGTATGCGTACTTGACATTATCTAGCTCAATTTTTACAATCAATGTGTTGACTTTCTTGAACACCTCATGATGATACAGCTCTGGGTCAACCATCATTGTCAACATGGTCAAGATTATACCTAAGTAGTATTGGTTTTCAAAGCTCGTCAATTGGACTCTGACAATGATATTATTCTCATCAGTAACAAATATTTGTTTCAATCTTCGTTTGATAGACTTTTCTGAAATTATTTTGAACATTTTATGAAGATCTGTATCAAAGTAGCACATGACTATCTTTTCTAAAATTTCAAAATCTTTTGGAATAGCCTCCAGTATGGATTCTAGTAAATTTTCATTCTTTTCACCAATCCATTTATCTTCAAAATTAGGTTTTTGCTTGATTCTTGTAAATTCAATCCGTTTGTAAAGTGAAGTGTCTATACTTTTAATGAAATCCATAGTCATGAATCTCCAAATGTTCCATATGTTTTGTGCAAATATACGACTGAAAAGCTGAAGTATACTAACTGTTGAGTGAGCAGTTATATCAAATCTTGCTTCTGCAAGATTACTGTTTCTTGCTTGATAGTTCAAGAACAAACTGTTTTTGACATTGTTTTGATTTTCAAAAACTTGATTCTCAAAGTCTGATTTTGATTTTCTAACAACACGGTTCTTGTTGCTGCTTGAATGTGTTTGAAATAGTTGTTTGGCCAGACTTGTGACGGATTGCTTCGGTGGTTTATTAAGCAAAATAGGTTGTGCAATCAAATAGTCTGTGATATCTGCATCCACATGAAGATTCTCACTGTTAAAAGTGTTACATTTGTTAACATCATCGGAGTTGTTTAATTTTGTTAAGGAATATCTTTGAGCTGAATATTGGTTGCTTGTGTTTACAAATTTCTTTTGAGTTATAGGTTCTGGCAAAATAAACGAAACCTTCTTTGGGGTGAATGCTGTCGACAAACTCTTTTCCTTTTCTATAGGAAACTGACCTTCTTGACTTGCATCCACATGATGTGAACTCACGTATGAACTGTCTACATCACTTAGCACTCCTTTATCTTCAAGTCTTGCATCCGATAATCCGTGTTTTTTCAGATGCTGTGCATAGTCACGCTTATCCATTTCAGAGCTCATGTATTGACAGTCAGTGAGCCCTTTGGTAACGCATCTTGTGCAAATTGGTTGTTTTCTATCACATTTCTGTCTTAGCGATCTGCATGTGAAACAGGATAAGATTTTCCTGTTTCTTCTCTTTTTAGTCACCTTATTATTTGATGGAATCATTTGCAATGGTTGTTTGATTGTTGGTGAAGATGATTTTTTTTTCCAGATTGAAGATAAAGAAAACACTCTAAATCCTTAATAAGATATGATTTAAACTTGAAATTTCAGATCAAAAGGTGTTAAAAGCGCACTTAAGCAGCTGATTAGAAATTTGTTTAAAAAGCTTAAAAAGAGTCAGTACAATTTTCCTTTCTTTCTTTTTTTGGATGGTCTTTCCTTAGTAAATGCTCCATGTTTATTTTTACTTCTTTTGTTTAGCTGAAAAAAAAATAGATTAAGTGCGCCTTGGTAATTTAGACAATTATGAAATGTCACACACAGCATTTAAGGACTTAACAAAAAAATAAAAAATGACAAGAAATTGATTAATTCCGTGGGTTGAAAATAAGCTTAAACCCGAATATATGCCGTCTTTTAATTAAAAAGAGTGTTTCTGTCAATAAATCATGTCTCAATTCAACAATTTCATGAAGTCTGGGATATCCAAATCTTCCATATCGGACCACAGATCTTTGAGGTCAAATTCATTTGGCGAGTAGAAGGGCATATTGGAGTCAACTACACTTTGTTCTTTTGAATCCGATTTCTTTTTTTCAACTCTGTTTTCATTCTTCTTCTCAGCTTTATAACTTTCATATGCCTTCATAACATGTCCGTAATTGAAAGTTTCATCTTCTTTGATATCAAGCTTAGAGATTATCTCTTTGATGATACAGGCAAACTCTAGAAGGGCCAATATCGGATACCCTATTCTGACAGGCAATTTGAGGTTGCTTTCAATTTTCAGATGAACCCATTTGTCATGAATTAAAATTACATCTAATAGATTATACTCAATTTCTAATTTAGCACTTCTTCCCAACCCATGGTAAATCAATGCTGCATCAAGTTTTTGGGCAAAATCTTCTGAATGTTCAAATTCAAAAGGTTTTCTATTCTCTGATTTAAAGTAGTCGTTTAAGGAAACTAAACTTATCAACTCAATAAAAGTGGCTGCTCTATCGTATAAGATTTCACTACAAAACATCATAAAATTTGGACCAATGAGTTGTGGAACCCATATTGGTCTTTTCTTGTTCTCCTCCAATCTTTCATGTTTTTTTAAATCATGCAAGTATTTGTCAAAGCTGTATGAATCAATGTTTTTGATGTTTTCAACCTCATACTGTATTTTGGTTTGTTGAGTGTAAAATACTTTTCTGGCAACAAACGACAATCCGAATAGACTATCTTTAAGATCATTAATTTCTTTCTGGTCAGTAGCTAAAGCATATTTGTAAATCCAAAGTGATAACTTAAGACTTAACAGTGGATTGATTATGTTGAAGTCAAATGCATCTATTTTTTTACATTTCTCAGCATCTATGTAATAATCAATAGGAGCCAGGTGTCTTTCAATAAACTCATCGATCTTCATACAAAGATAATCAATATCTGGATTAAATGATGGGTTACCACAAGCCAAGGCTATCTTACCAACTAGTAGTGCGAGTTTTTTCATCAATGGCGCTCTACCCCTTTCACATCTATTGAGAGTGTCATCATTCAAAAAGTGATAGTTGAATCTTGGGGCTATACCTAATTCAACATATGCAACTATTTCAAAGTACATAATCCAACACCAAGTGTTGTTGATAATTTCTTGCTCATGTGTATCAATGTCAACATCTTTGGAACTCTTTTCAATTTCTTGTGCCCAAGTCAACAAGTCATTGATAATTCTCTTATTTGTGGAGAACGAAGCTTTAAATTGCAATTCATTCTTGAAAAGAACTAGTAAATAGAATTGGCATTTTAAGTAACCATTTCTGTATCTTTCTGATTTGATATCATAAATCACATCACCGATTTTTTGGAATATTGAATCATGGTATAACTCTGGATCGATCATTAGTTGAAATATGGTGATGATTATACCCAAGTAATACTGATCTTGGTAGTCTTCCAAAAACACTTCCTTGATTTTCCCAGTTTTCTTATCAAACTTAAATATTGAATAAAACATTCTCTTTACATCATCTTCATTTAAAAATGTAAAAGTCTTATGTAGATCAGTGTTGAAAAACTCAAAGACTATCTTTTGAAAAACACTTATGTCTTTTGGCAAAGCAACTAACAACTCTTCAAACAAACTCTTCTTTTCATAATCCCAGTTCTGTAAGAATTTGGCGTTAGATGTCTTAGCCATGGTAAGTCTAGGATATTTTTCAAAGTCAATTTGATGGTAATAATCAAGTGACATTTCTTTCCACAAACCCTTCAATTGATTTGGCATCAATCTATGATATATTTGATCTAAACATAATGAAGATTGTGCAGTGACTTGATATTGGAATGGTTCATCTGTACAAAGATTTCTATTCTGTATTAAAAGCTTGTTGACAATTCTATCAGGCTCATCAAAGATCTCCGCTGTGTATTTCAAAGATAATTCCTTGGCCTCAGTTTCAGAAGTTGTTGATTTTTTATTTATAGATTTATCCAAAATTGAAATGTATGATAAATTATCTTTCTTTACAGGTGTTCTTAGATCCATTGCCGTTCTGTACAAAAGTTTAGATATCTCATTGTTGATAGGTTTTTTGACACATTTTGGTTTGCTTATGGGCACCTCAAATCTTACCTTTCTACATGGGGGGTCATCATTTAGAGGAACTCTATTATCTCTGTGTCCATTAGACTTCAAATGCTCAATATATTCCTCTCTTGATCCGTTGTCTGTCATATATTCACATTTTTCACAGTTGTTTTCAACACATCTTCCACATCTTGGCTTTGCTCTGTCACATTTGTTTCTTAGGTATCTGCATCTGAAACAGGATAGAATTCTTCTTTTTCTTGAATACTTGACACTTTTCTTGCTTTCGTTAGTACTCATTTTTTAGTGTATAACTTTTGTTGATTCTTCTTTTGCTTTATTTTTTGGTTGTTTTAGACTCTCACTTTATAGTCTATTCGATAACAAAACATACAGGTCTTGATTTTGTTGGAATGTTAAAAACAAAGTCTCGGCGATATATCTTGCAACTTTCAAAATTTTTTTGTTGTTGATGAAAATCCAAAAAAACGCATTTTTTTTCATGGCTTAAACAGCGAATAATTGTGGGAGTCAGCGATCTAGGAGTTAAGCCACCTTTCGTTAAGATCTCAATATCCTGTTGTCACATGGCGATAGTGTTGCTTTTTGAGCAGCTAAAAAGCTGAAGGGCAACTTGTAGACTACAAATTAGTGAGGAGATAGATGGAATTTACGAGTGATGTTGAAAATAAAGGTTTAGCTTCATGCTTGTTTGTTATCTGCTAACATCGGAAAAACTAAGATAGCTTACGGACTTATGATTATGGCATTTTTTTTAAAGAAATGGTTCAGTGATAGTCTTTTAAAGTGAAATTCTTGATGGGATCATGAGCACTGATATTGATTTTTCACTAATGTTATTTTCCATAGAGTTTGTTCAAGAATAAAACACGTTTAGTTGTAGAGGGAGGGTGTAAAATTTTTCAATGAGCGCAAATGTTTACTTCTGTAGTGGCAGGATGTATCAGATGGAATGCTTTTCATTGGTTCAGCTTTCCCTTTTATTAGACTTTATTTGAATGATTACTATAGCTTTTCAATACTCCAGTGCATTGCTTAATACTAATACACTTTAAGGTGACCGCATAACAACTCGATGGAGTTAACATTCACAATTAAATGTTCTCATGTTGATTAAACATATGACTATGAGAACAAACAAAAAAAAAGCCAAAGTTCTCCGGTTTTTCCACAGTTTTCAGTTTATTACTTGAGCAGAAGATTTGAAAGTTCAAAATTTGACACAGCTACAGTCTAGGTTACAATCTATTTAATTTTTAGTCATCCATGTAATCATTGTGGGGTTTAATTATTACGAATGTTTTATCTCCGAAAAAATTATCTACACTCAAATTGTTATCACAAAATTTCCCCAAGTAATTGATTTTTTTTCCTATTTTGATTTTAAACTCAGCTACAAATTCCCCTTAATTTCTTGACATAAACAAGGTTTAAATAAAACCAAAAAAAAATGCAAAGATAAATATACCTAAGAATGATTAAATCTTTTATATCTATATGTTTACTAGCTGGTGCTGCCAACGCTCATGGCAACCATGCCTTCCATGATCATTTGGAACATACCGAAGAGGTCATCAAATCAGAACTGAAATCAGTCAACAGCATCATCTCCAAGTTGGATGACATTTCCATTTCTCAAAAAGCTTACCAACTAGTTGATGAAAACTTTTTTACCAGCACTGTTGTTTTTAATCTATCATTGATAGCTTTATTGACTGTAGTGTTGAAATTCATATCCATCAAGTCTGTATTAATCAAGATAAAAGACAAATTGAATCAAGGTTACACATCTTTTATGAACAAATACGGATATTTGAAAGACTTTGAGTATGAAGATGAACTATTAGAAGACAAGAATCATTACAATATCATAGGATTAGTGATGAATTTCATCAAGGTTGAAATCTTCGATGACTTTGACTTTGAAAATTTATTCAACTTCTTTATTTTAACTGGATTTGTCAAGGAATTGTTTTTGGAGTTGTTTTATGCTTTGTTTATTCATGCTATTAATATGAACAGCAACAAACATGGTAAGGTCAAGATTCTAAACTTTGAAGGTGTTTTCGGATGGTTAGCTAAGTTTAAGCTATTGCAAATCACCCCGAACACCAAAAACGTCGAGTTGATTAACAAAAACACAATCAATAATGTCGCAGTATTAACTAAAAAGATTATGTTTTCATACGTTTCTTTCTACATTCTTGACAGATTGATTAACATCACTTTATTAAAAATTTTTGGCTTAGAATCTGAACACACTCATAGTCATGAATTGGATGACTTTGAGAAATCCGAAGTTGATGATTTCTTACATTTTATTGATGAAAGATTGAAGCAAAATGACGATATCAAGAGTGTTGGTATTGAATTAGATATTGACGAAAACGGTAACATCATTAGAAGTTTTAGTGCTACAACCTTTAAAGATGATGCTGAAGAAGGTGATGAAGAGGAAGAAGAAGATGAAGAGGAGTCTGAGGAAGATGAAGAATTCTTAGTTGATAGCGATGATGATGCTGATTTAGTAGTTGAAATCCCAAAGAGAACCAACACTCCAAATATTGAAAACATTAAATTTATTGTCTTAAATGTTATTAATGACTTTATTTTGAACATTAATGCTGGTATTTCTCTATACAATATCTTTGAAAAGCAAGATATCCAAAATTACAAAAAGTTCCTGTTAGTTTGGGCTATCCAATATTCATCCCATGTTTTGATTGATAGTGTCTACATGATTAACAAGGCCACTCCACTACAATTCAGTATTCAATTATTCTTGAGCAACTTAGGTACTCTACTTGGTATTTTCATCAAACACTCATCAAAGTTAAACAAGTCTATTCCATTCACCAATAAAGCTCTTCACACTCCGGTTTTGAAAAGTGTTCACACCAGAGATCAATCTTGGGCTAACTTTTTTTGTGAACTATTTGACATCAAGAAGAAATACGGACCAATTGAAGTACCAGTCTCCACCAACTTCTACACCAGAATACTTGACGGGTTAAGAACCATTGACTATGATTTATTCTTATTGACTTTCCAAATTGGATTTACCATGTTCTTGGTATTCAACAAGATCTTACCTGAAACCAGACAACCTAACACCATCAAGAAGTTATTGATGACTGTTGGAGTTGTATACTTAGGTTACATCAGTAAAGTTTAGGACTCCTATATATTATCCCCTATTTTATGATTAATGTATCTCCGAACAAAGTTGTTAAAAGACGCGTTTTTTGACAAATCTTAATTTTAGATCATTTTCTTTACCAAAAAAGAAATCATCACAGAAATAGTCAACCATACACTCTCTAGATAAAACATGTCTGAGTTTGATTCACTTGCACTCATTGAGTATCCAGAAAATAATTATAAACTCCTTCTTGGATGTTTTTTTGGAATTTCATCCTCATGGGGGATTTTCTTCATTTGTGGGACTTATCAGGATTATTATTCACAACACCAACTTTCATCATCATCTACTTTTTCCATTTCATGGATTTTCTCTATTTACTATTTTTTTATAGTTGCTGGCAATCTTTTAAGTGGTTTATACTTTGATATTTCTGGGTTCAATAAATTTTTGGCAATTCCTCTAGTCATAGGGTTTGTGTTGATTCCGTTTGTGGAAAATTATTGGGAAATCATGGTATGCTTTATCCTCTTAGGATTGGGTGGGGGTATCTTAATCCCACCTATATTAGGTTGCTTAAGTGACAACTTTTATGCTAAAAGGAATTTGGCTAATAGCATTGCCATCGCTGGGGGTATACTTGTGGGTGTTGTATATCCTGTTATCTTACAAAAAGGGTTTGATCAAATTGGCTATAGAAACACAAATTTTATAGTGTCAGGATTGCTCTTGATACAACTAGGATTATGTCTATTACTTTGTAATGATAGAAAAGAGTTGAGAAGAAGTTTAAAAAAGAACGAAAACTTTTGGTCCATTTATTTTAAGCAATCGTTTGATTACGATAGCCTTATCAATGATAGAAAGTTTATTCTGGTCTCTTTAGGCATAACCACTGGGGAAGTTAGCACCTCTGTGCTATTACTTTACATAGCTTCTTATTGCTCCAGTATTTTAGATTTTAGTGATTCTCTAAGTTTCAACATGATTACTGTTTTAAATGTAGGTACGCTCATAGGTGGATGCACCGCTGGTATAATCCTAGCTGATAGAATAGGAAAAATCAACTGTCTAATTTTGGCAAGCTTCAGCATGATCTTTTTGAATTTAGTATTTTGGTTAGCACTATCCAATAACCATCCTAGTATAATGTATGCTTACAGTTTACTATGGGGATTCAATTATGGCGCGTTCATGTCTTTATGTCCATCCATCGTGAGTATAGTATCGAACTACTACAATTTTGGTAAGAAGTATAGCACGATTTATTTTGTTGTTGGAATTGGATTCCTAGCTGGTATTCCAGTATCTGGGGTAATAATAGGTGATTCAAAGAAGAAGAACTTTGACTACTTTATTATCTATGCCACTGTGCTGATGGTGCTATGTTTATTAAGCTTGATCACACTAAAGATTATTCACTTGAAAGATAATCTGAGGTATAAAATTGATGAAATACAATCGGAAAGTACAACAAGGGATAATAGCGTTAATGATTCGCTGACAGATGTTGTCAATGGCGGAGATTTTATGGAAATTGAGTTTGATAGTAATTCTACAGACAAGGACAACCTGAAGTTGTCATTCAGATCTATACTATCAGCCAAGTATTAATCATTGATGCGCGTGAGATAATCAGCCATTCGGGTTATCGTCGTTGTTTTCTTACGCTAAACATCTGAACAAAAAAAAAGTAAAAAATTACAAATTTTTCATGTTTGAAAACTTTTCATTCACTTGAGATGGAAACTACTTATAAAGCACCAAAAAACCTATAACATAAATGAATAATAAAGATACTGTTCAAATTTCTATACGGAAGTCTTTGTTGGCTGGTGGAATTGCAGGTGTTACTTCCAGAACAATGACATCTCCTATGGAGAGAGCCAAGATCTTGTTGCAAATCGATACAAACAAAAATAACAGCTCAACATTCAAGATGATGGTTGATTTTTACAAAAAAGAAGGTATAAAAGGGTTGTTCAGAGGGAATGGTATGAATTGTTTACGTGTCTTTCCATACATGTCCATCCAATACTTTGCATTCCAAGGCTATAAAAATTATAAACTAAACAATGGTCATCAAGAAATTGAAAATATGGACAGAATTATAGGAGGGTTTATTTCTGGATCTTCATGTGTCATAGCCACTTATCCAATGGATTTATTAAAATCTAGATTGACTATTCAAAGTATGAATAATGGAGATTTGACCATAAAAGAAATGATGAGCAGCATTTACAACAACGAAGGTGGGTTACTAGGATTTTATAGAGGAATGTGGCCTACTTTATGTGGTGTTGTGCCATTTGTTATATTAAACTTTAATTTCTATGAAAGTATGAAGTTCCATTACACACAGGTCTATGGTATGGAAAGCTTTTCAAGCATACACAAACTAACATTTGGAGCATTGGCAGGATCTTTTGCACAAGTCATCATATACCCATTCGATTTACTAAGGAGAAGATTCCAAATTATAAACATGCCAGGACAGAAGCTAAGGTATGACTACACAGGAATAGTGGATGCATTGAAGAAGATATATTTAAGAGAGGGGATTCATGGTATGTACAAGGGTCTGATTCCAAACTTGATGAAAGTGATACCAGCAACAGCAATTCAATGGTGGGTTTACGAAGTGATAACAAATGCCTTGAAATGAGCCAATCATATTTGGGTGAGAGAGTGAAGCACGTGATTTAGCAGATGTGCATCTGACTTTTTTTTGGTTTAAAACCAAAAGTTTAATCAGAAGATCAGATTGAAAGGCAACAAATAAACATAAGGTATTGGCACATATGTTTTTATGTAATTGAATATTAATAAGTAATTACAATCAGTATTGAATCTTTCTATATATTGTTTCATTACCAGTATAGAGTACAAGTGTTATGATCTTAATTGTAGACATTTTATCGGATTTAAGTGATTGGACTAGCGTAAAAATTAAAAAAAAATTTTTTTTTTTCTAGTTTTTTTTTGCTAGGGCCAAAGAATCTGTTTGTTGTGTGTTTTCAAAACGAACTCTTCCGCTTTATCTACATCTATACTCTTTGATTTTTAAACAGATTTCAAAAAAAAACATCTATTTCAGAACCTTGTTAAATCAATTACCAACATATACATATTCCATATCACACAATGTTCAGACCAACCTCCAGATTATTACAAGAAGCCAAAAAGAACAAGGCCCCATTACCAATGGAATTAGCCCCATTATTCATAGCCTGTGGTGTTGCCATGTGTTCTTTGACTTATTTCTCATACAAGAAGTTAAGATACGATGAAGGTTTAAGAATCATCAACAACCCTAACCAATCCTTGTTAGGCGAAGTTTTAGATTTAGACTCTAAGACCGAAGTTATTGATATCAACAACAAGGATACCTTTAAAGAAGGAAAGTAAGTGTAATTCATCTTTTTTTGGGAATTATATTTAAATATACATATATGAATTAACAATTTTAGTTGTTATCTATTTACATTATTAAGATCTCTTTGATCTAACTTTTTTATTATTATCATTATTCTTCAATGCTGAAGTTGACATAAAGATTTTTCAAATCAGGAACATCATCACTCAATTTCATACATCTCTTCAGTGGTTTCAATAATGAACTGTTTTCTTCTTCACTGATGGTCATTGTACTGGTAGGATTATAAACAACATCGGAACTTATGACTTTACAACCTACACTATCTTGAACCTTTTTCAAATCCTTAACAGTTTGATGAACAGAATCGGCTGGACAAATAACTTTTAAGGCAACAGTATCATTATCTTGAGCGGAAAATTCTATTTCTTCAAATTCAACATCTTCTTCAAGTAATGAAAGAGTCAATTCTTCCAAGAATTCATCAGCTTGTGCATCGTCCATGGATTCTAAATCCTTATTTGTATGTTCCATTATAATTTCTCCTTGTTTTTCAAAGAAATGCAAACCTTTTGGATTGGTGACACCTTCTATACTCTTTACAGCACCAAAAATAGCAGATCTTACACTCAATGGGCTATCTGTGAAAACATCATATACTAGAGAAATACCGTTCTTACCAATGATAGGGAAGATGTATTGTTTATATTCGTTTTTGGAAGCATCCTTGTTTTTGTACTTATCTATAACATTTAACAAGTTTTTCTTTGGAACATTGGCTTGCATAGCTCTTTCCATAACACTCTTTAGTTCTTTGTTGGTGTTGACATTAAAGTCATTGTTGTTTTCCTTGATGGCAATGGTCACCATTTGAACATATTTCATTGAAGCGGCACCTTTTACTTTATCTTGTGCATTCTTTCTATGCATGATGTTTTGCCATTTAGCATGACCAGCTGTTAGATTAGAAGTTTGTTTAAAAAGTAGTCTACTAGATTGCTTAATCATTATATGTAGTAATTATATTAAATGTTTGCCTTGGGTTTCATTTTTAAAATATGAAAAAAAAAAATTTAAAAAAATGTTTTCAAATTGGTGATGAAAAAACCCTCGAGAAGTGTGAAAAATTAATTTTTTTTAAACAATTGATTAAAATTAAACTCAAAAATTCTTCATACATATTACAAAGCCCAAAGTTTGTATTCCTTGGTTTTAGGTTGATTGCTTACTGCTTCTTCCTTTTCTTCTACAATATCCATCTTTTGCTCCTCTATCTCTTGTTCATTTAATTCAACCTTTTCAACAACCAATCCATTTTCAACAGGTTCTTCATCAGAATCATCGTCTAATGTGTTGATGTCTATCTTATTCTCATTATCAAGTTTGGAATTGATTTGATTGATCAGTTTTAATAGTTTATCTTCTCTCTTGGTTATCAAAGTCTTGGATTGTTCATAGTCTTGCATGACACTTTGGTATTTCTCTTCTAAACGGTCCAATTTTTTCATTTTATTATCTAGACTTTCCAATTTATTAACAACCAGTTGTTGGATTTGAACATTAGATTCGTTCAGATATTTGTTTAGATAAACATTGCTGTTTTCAACAATCTTGATATGATCTTCGTTATTCAAACCTGTTTTTAATGCTTCTAATACATTATCCTCAAAGCTGGTGTTATTTGTTTTCTTAACAGGCTTGCTGCTGTTAACAGTCAAATGACTATCTTCAATTGGTAAAGTAATGAACTTCAAAATACATGAATCCTTAGTTTTGTTACAATACTTGGCAATATTATCCCAATCATTTTCAAATAGTTCTATAGCTTCCAATAATCTGAAGAGGTCAGAGCTACCCCATTCGTTTTCTTCATTGATTTTTAGTTTTAAGAAATCAGCAGCGGAATAAATTGACAAGAACTTGGCTTCAGAGAAACATGACAAACATAAGTTGTTCGACTTATCTCTTAAGTTGTGGTATAAGATATGATTAATGTCCTTGTTACAAACTTGACAAATGTACTTGATTTTACTAGCTACTGAAGTTTCATTGACTAAATAATCATCCACTTTGCTTAACTTATTTTCTTGTAAAGTTAGTTTGTAGTCAGCTTGTTCAACTTGTGTATCATTTTCTTCAGCTTTAACATTTTCTGGTACAAAGCTCTTCAAACCTTTTGGTGTGTCCAATAAAACATCAAAGTGACCAGTGTAACCAGCAGTTAAAATAGAAGACTTGGTTCTTGGATCTATTTGATAATTAATGATACCCCATTTTTCCAAAAAAGAATGGATTTTTATGATTGATTGGATGTCCAAGTTCAAGTTTCTTCTTATGGCAGTGATAGTCAAGTATTCAAAAGGATGTAATCTGTAAGTGTTTACTATAAAATCTCTGGTGTTCTTGTAAATATCCTTATTCTTGTAGTTAGAGTTAATAAAAAACTCTTTGAAGAAGTTCTTTTCAATGGGGTGTATGCTGTCTAAATCAAACCATTTGGCATAGGTTGGAATAATGATAGGCTGTGTTTGATTTTGAAGGTATGTGTTAGCAATATCTTTGATATTGTTAAGTTCCTGTGTGTATACAATGTTAGATGTCATTGGATGTTTGGGTGATTGAGTTTACGATTTATGGTGGAAAAAATAAAACATTTGCAGTTGTTATGTGTGTGTTTAATGCTACCAACAGTAAAAAACAACAACAACAATGTTTTTTTAGGCAGAAAAATCGGATATAAGAAAATGCTACTAACAGCTTTTAATCAAAACAAAATATGTCGTTAATCTATGCTGTATATGTAGTTGTAATATAAGGAATATAAGTCTTTTAAAATAGAGGCTAAAAAACGTGTGGTACGATTGCTATTAATTCGAACAAATATTACACCAAAAAGCTGTGAATTTAACTAAGTTTTCTGTTAAAACACGTCAGTTTGTTTAAATAACTTAACAAACATCACATTCACTAAAAATATAATCAATTCAAGCATATCAAAGTCTATAGTCATCTATTGACAATACTATTAATCACTTTATACACCTAAACACAAGTGCTTTCAAATTATTTCTGATGCGTGAAAAATTCAATGTGACGCGTCAATTGTCTAGTCCAAATTACGAGACAACTAGCTTTTTTTTTAAAAAAATATCTTATTCAAGAAACCAAACCCAAATGTCAACGAGGAAAAGTAAAAGAATTATCAATCAAAGTAAGACTTATATCGAAGCAGAGTCTGAAGATGACTTTTCAGACAACTCAGTAGATTTGTCTGAAGAAGAAACCTATGTAAAGAACAAAAAGATACCCTCATACAAAGGAAATATCAAGAATAACAATTTATACAATGAATTCATCCAAACTTTAAACGAAGAAATGAGTACCAATTCCATACTTTTTAAAAACTTCAACCTAGAATTGATTAAACATAGCAAGAATGAAGATGCACCATTAGTTGTTCCAGAAAAAAATGTTTTATCTGAAGAAGAAATCAATAGAAAAATCGATGAACTGAACACATTCGTTGAACAAAGTAAGTTGTATTCAAATATCATAGCAAACCAACTCAACGAAGATAGCTCCAATAGCGAGTGGAAATACGATATACCAAGTTTGATGGGATCAGATATAAAAATCAAAGACTATCAGAGACAAGGTTATGAGTGGTTACTTTCTTTATACATAAATGGTTTGAATGGTTTACTATCTGATGAGATGGGACTTGGAAAGACTTTACAAATTTTACTGTTGATATGTTTCATTTACGAAAACGAACAAATGAAGAATAATAAATCTGAGAATGTCTTTTTGATTGTCGTTCCATTAACAACTCTTGATAACTGGGTTAATGAGATCAAAAAGTTTTGTCCTGACTTGCCATACTTGAAGTATTACGATAAAGAGATCAGAGCTGATTTTTGGAACTCAAGCAAGAGAAAAGCTGGGTTGTTTAGTAATAACAACAGAAGTGGTATTTTGTTGACAACTTATGAAATAATCATGAACGACATCAACAATTTCAAAACTTTAAACCATTCTTTGAGATATTTGATAATCGATGAAGGTCACAGATTGAAAAACTTGAATTGTAAATTGATCAATTGTTTAAACTCATTGAATCTAGAACATAGTAATAAGATCTTGATAACAGGAACACCTTTACAAAACAACCTTATAGAATTGTGGAGTTTGTTGAATTTTATAATGCCTAATATCTTTAGTGATTATGATGAGTTCAATAAATGGTTTGATTCCACTGATATTCATCAAATTGACAAAAAACTTATTTCTAATTTACACGTTATTTTGAAGCCATTTGTTCTTAGAAGATTGAAAAAGGATGTTTTTCTTAACAATGAAATTCCACTGAAGAAAGAATTTCTGATCAAGTGTTCTTTAGATCCTAGACAAAGAAGGTTATATTCACAATTAGTAAAAAATACTTTCCACAATTATAAAAACTACTTTTTGATTGACTCCACTAGTTTGTTTATGGATCTGAACAGAAACATGGTTAAAGAATTTGACAACAAGACACTGATTCTTTACTCAAAGTATTTGTACTTGAAGTTGAATGACTTTATCGAATTTGATATAATGTCGTTAATACCCAACTATGACGATTATAAAACTACATTTGATTATTTGGATACCAACATATACAAAAAGTATGTTTATTTACAAATGAAGTCAACTATCAACAACAATGTGCAAATGCAAAAAAGACATATTATCAACAACCCATTTATCATATTCAATCCATATTATCATCACGATGATTATAAAGATATGAGAAGCAACGTCAACTACTTGAAATATCAAGGTAACAAACTAAAAAAGCTGGATTCGCTAGTATCACTACTACTTTCTAAGTCTCAGCATAAAGTATTAATTTTCACACAGTTCATCACCAACATTGATTTATTGATCGACTACTTAGAAATTCATAAGATCAAACATAAAGTCTTGACAGGAACAACGACAAGTCTTGCACGTCAACAAGACATCAATGAGTTCCAAAGCGCAAGTTCGCCTTACAAAGTTTTTTTGATTTCCACCAGAGCAGGTGGACTTGGAATCAATTTGACAAAAGCAGACTCAATCATTCTTTATGATTCGGATTGGAATCCAAGTATAGACAAACAAGCCATTGATAGAGTACATAGAATAGGACAACGTAATAATGTTGGTGTTTATAGATTGTTCTGTGGAAGTAGTTATGAACAATCTCAATTTGAGAAAATTCATTTGAAGAATCATATGAATGAGGTTATTGTGGAGAATGGTAATTTCACATATAAAAATAAATTGAGAGATGATGTTGATGAGATCAAGGAAGATTATTATAAATATGATTTCGAGTTTGAGGAGGATGACAACAATGATGAGTTCACAGAGGAAGAAAAGATGGTGTTGCTGGATAGATCAAGCATGTCTTATGGTAAGTCATACGCCGAAAACTTCGAACACTTGCCAAATGTAAAGTTGTTCAACTTTACTAATGAGTGATTTTCAAATCAAAATCATTTTATGTTAAATATATAAGCTCAGTTAAATTCTTGTTTTACAATATCAGCAAAGATCTTCAAACCGTTGTCCATCTTTTCAGGAGTGACTGCTGCGTAAGTACCTCTCAACATACATCTGTTAACATTAACAACATTGTTGCAAGGATCAGAAACAGTGAACCAACTACCCTTGGCAAGTAACAACTTAGATTGGATGAACTTTTCAAAGAATAAGTTTTCAAAGTAATCAACAACCTTTTCCTTTCCGAGTTCAATCAACTTCTTGTTATATTCAGGATGCTTATTGATGTTCAAGTATATCATGAAGAACATACCAGCCTTTGGAGCTTCTTCAACTTCAACAAAGTCGTTTATACCAAATTGTTGAATGTGCTTGTATAAAGCATTCAAACAGAAATTTCTTTTTTGAGTGTATACAACTCTTAATCTCTTAAACCAGTTCAAATACCCAATTTGGCCCCATCTGTTCAACAAACCGTTGACCATCAATTGTGAAATACCGGAACTTGCTTGTAAAGAAACTTCGTGGTAGTTCCAGACATTGTCAAGAATTTGCTTAGATCCTACAACATAACCCAATCTTGTACCCGGACCAAAGTATTTGGAGAAAGATTCTAGTCTTAAGACTCTACCATCTGTGTCAATGGATAAGAAACTGTTTGATAGTTTGTTTAGGAAATCTTGATTGGTGTTGATATCAGTTTCTAATTGATTTTCATCAATGACTTTATCGCTTTCAAAGGAAGGTTTCTTGTATTCAGGCATTTGCAACCAGTAGTAAGGATCATCTTCAATCAAGACAATATCATTTTCCTTCAGAATTTGATATATTCTCAATTTTCTGTTATCACAAAGAGTTACACCTTTAGGATTATGGCCGTTTGGGATTAGATACATGATCTTAGGTTTCTTGATATCACCATAAAGTGTATCCCAGTTCTTCAACTTGTATTCAAGATCTTCAACGACTAAACCATTAGAGTCCATCTTTATTGGCACAGTATTGATTTTTTGGGCGGTTATAGCTTCAATAGTGGAACTGTAACATAAATCTTCAAGTAGAATAGTATCATTAGGGTTACAGAATATTCTCAATAACGATTCCAATCCGTATGTGGAACCGTTATTGATTAAAATGTCCCAATCTTTGTAGATAGGGCTAAATGTGTTGTTTATATGTGTTTTTAAAAAATTTAGCAAAGCAGGATGACCCCTGGAGTTACCGTATTGTAAAGCTCTTTCAATTAGAATATCCGAATCTAATTCATCCTCTACAATATTACCATTAACATGTTCTTCAAAGTTGTCATTCTTATTAACAATTATGTCTTGTATTTCATTGAAGCTGTAATTCTTTAAATCCAATGATTTGAATGAGAAATTTTGGAATGCGAACAATTCCAAAGGCGGCATACCAGCACCCAAGAAGTGGAATTCTGGGTCTAGAAAGTATTTCATAGTTGTTTTAATAGGGGATTCACCTCTAGACAAACATTCGTTAGAAAATAAGTGTTTGAATGAGAGAGCATTGTTCAGATTATCAGTAGTCATCGTTGTCGAGATATTACTTTTGGTTTTATTTCTTTTTGGACTCATTTTTTTCCATCTTTTTGAGTAATTTTTATAAATTTATGAACAACCTGAACAGATAGCTCTGTTTATATACAAAATACAGATCAGTAGCTTTTATGTTTTTTTTTTTTTGTAAAAACAGATACCAAGTCGGGGTTTTAATTAGGTTCCATCATTAGATTATCTCGAATATATGACAGTTTAAGCTGGTCAAAATTCCTAAAATTTTAGTTCCGTTGTTTTTTTTCTTCGCTCAGCCCATCCTTTGGCTGAGCGAGCGGCATTAAATTTGATGGATGGCGGCGTTGCGGACTCTCAGGCCACAAAAAAATACTAGCGGAACGGAGCTAAAATGAAGTCTAACAATATCCGAACTTTGGAATATATCAGCGTCTATCACAGATAAGGACAACTCATGGAGTTTAAGCTGAAGATTAGAGTTAATGGAGATGTCTTTGCCGTTTCTTTTGAAATAAACTTCATAGTTGTTTGCTTTCAACTGAGTGGACACTTTCGAGATACACCTTTTTTTCAAATGTGTGGAAATTTTATTACTGTGTGGCTGATCACCATGACTCAATAACCCCGACATACAAGGGAAATCATTTAATCACACTTCTTATCCTTTGGAAAAAAACGGTCCAAATGTCATATAATTGTGGGGACTATACTGTGGAGAAGACAATCGATAAGAAATATTATAAATATTAAAACTTGGTGTATATATAAAAGACTCATTATAAATACAGATCGTACATGAATTCCCAATCTATGAACGTAACAGTTCTTTGTACCAATCATTCACAACACTTATAACCTTTCTGCTACCATTACAGACCTGTATCTTCTTTATCAACATAAAATTTGCACGATTTACAAAGTCCTTATCACCATTTAGTAACAAACATTGATTTATGAATGCTTCATCGTTGATAACCAATTCTAACCACTTTTTAGATCTCATCTTATGCTTATTAATAATGTTTCTAAGCATCTCAACAAGATAGTCAAAATCTCCATTGACATTTAGTATCTTCATGAATGTTAACTTGAAGATGTATGAGTAACTTAGGAAATTACCATCGTTGATGAAAATATTATTAATCAACTGATTCTGGTAACTGTTAAACTTTTTGTTAGCAAACAATTTGACCAAACATTTGGATATAGCTACAAGAATGAATTTTTCTTGCCTCTTTTGATAATCTTTTATCATTCCAAAAATCAGAACAGTGGAAATATCATCATCACTGTTGTAGTCACTACTGTTTGGTATTATAACCTTACTGTGATCTGATAACATATTGTGTAAAATGTTGTAGTAAACTTCTAAAAGATCCATATCTTTACTGATAATGTTGACTAAGTTGTTTTTAGAATAATCAGCATTGACAATCAGCGTGTTATAAATTACTTTGAAGTCAAGTAAAGTAGTTAAGTTTCCATTGTCAACTAGTAGTTGAATGATTGATAGTACATTTCCGTATATTTTTGTATTTTCAATCAAGTTGTTTAGATATAGCTTATTTGCTAAAATTTGCAAAAGGGCTTCTAAGTTGACATTAAAGTTTTTGTTTGAGAGTAAAAAGACAAAAATATCAATCCAACTTTGAACTACTGAGGTATGTGTATCCTTACCAATGTCAAAAGATTCATTCATTATCTTGAGCAGCTGGTTTGTGGTGACAGAGCTCTGATTCAAATACTGTTTGATTACCAGTATATGCGCTGGTTCATCTTCAGTTTGTATAGATGTGCAATCCAAACTATTATGTCCCAAACCTTTCAAAAAGCTCTTAATACATTTAAGTCTTAAACTGCTGTTCTTGTTATCTGCTATGGTGGACATTTTAGTCAAGTAGTTGTTAGCTTTTGCTAATATACCATTTCCAATTTCTATACAATCGTCGTTGTTTTTAATCACATCATTTGGATCTATGGTAGATACCATACAGCCATATAGCTCATTCAGTGTTACAATGGCATTGTGACTGTATTGGCTGTTTGATTTCATAATGGATGCCAAAGTCGTCTCAATTGATGAGCTGAAAGACAAAAGTTTATCACTACTTTTGGTAACTAAATGGTTTAACAACTGTAATGATGCTCTTTCAATTTGTACGTCCAATTTGTGATTGAATACGTTATCCAACAAAACCACTACAATATTTTCAAGTATCGAACTATTGGCATCCAAAAAGTCATCAATTGCTTTTAAAAATGTGGTTAATGTTTTTGATATCATTATACTTATGTTGTGACCATCGTAACGTGTCATCAGCAAACACTGAATTAACTTCTTAATTATGTCATAATCATTCATCTTGAGTAGTTCCGTAACCTTAGAATCATAATTAATCAACTCACTGAGAATGTTAATGTAGTTTTCAAATGCCAAAAAATTGACTGTCACAGTCAATCCTATCAGCTCTTCCAACATCTCATAAACAATGCTGTTTCCAAGCAAGTTCCACGTATTTTTAATCAGCTCTACAGCATCTGATCTAAAACTGAGAAATTCAACATTGTCGTGGTAGTTAGCTAATGACATTTTCTCGATAAGAGACAATAGCAGTTGATTTAAGATGTAGTTATAATTGGTATTATTGCTCATAACCAAATTATCCACAACATCACTCCAAAAAGGCAACAAATTAGAAGAAAACTGTTCTTCTTCTATAGGGACCAATGGTATTTTCATCAAAGCCATTATGGAGCCAAAGTTTTGACTGACATCTTCACCTAATGTTAATTTGCTGAGTAATATTTTGTTACTATAATCCAACAAAGTCATGTAAAACAATGATAAGTTGCTTAATTCGTCTAGAAAATGGTTTTTTATCAAGTATGCCAAATAAACTGACCCAAAATTGGGATCTATCAAACTCAAATCTAGGTTGTTATGGTTAGCCAAAACTGTTCCTGGGTTGAAATATAATTCAATCATGTATCTCACATTATAATCCAACTTACTGTTATCTTCCATGATATTGTAAAAAGTATTTATTATAAAGTCTGTATACTTGTAGTTGATATTATCTATCGTCATCAACTTTAATAATGGAATGATAATGTTGGAGTCGTATCTTAGAAGTAAACTAGCTGTATCGAACAATAAATCTTCAAGTATAGTATGATCCTCCTTAAATGTTTCAATAAGTAGATTTATATTATAATCCATTATGGCATTTATGTTATTCTCATTGATGAAAGTAGCTTTTTTTTCGTTATCAAGGTCTCTCATTTCTTCAAGCAAGATTTTCACCATTAATAAAACTAATCTTCTGTGAACAATGGAAGTATCTAGAAATTGCACTACTTCAACATTACCAATTGTTGTATCATATGTCATTGTAATCATTACGTCAACATCCGTAGTAATAAATTTAATGATATAACCCAAAAAGTTGTTATAATCTCCAATGCTAATGTACATCTTCATCACACTTTCAATCAACTTCGTGACCAATGATATAATATTATGATTTCCTTGTATGTATAAATTGCAATATTTCTGTAATGTAATTAATAACATCAAACACCTGTCTTTGTTGTCCAAGTTTGGATATTCATTCAAAATAATCACTCCGTAGTACCTAGCACTTAAAGATATATCATTTTCTGGATTCAGCAAATGTTCGAACAACGGACCAATAGGAGCATTTCGCACATAATTCTGAATTTCATTGTATATCTCAACATTACTACAGTTTGTTCTATAATACTCTTCTATCAAATAAGTTACCTTATCTAAGACGGTTTCCATTTGGGTTTAAAGCAAACCTCTTTTGCTTTTCAAGAGATGAGTTTGGTGTTAGAAAAAAAAAAGAAAATCGCGTTTAATCGCATTTTAGGGTTGTTAGCCGGACATAGGAAATAAAACAAAATCATTTAATCATTAGTTGACATTAAAGTAACATTTATCATTGTAGTTAGTCATCAAAGGGTATAATCTAAAAGCTCATTTCTTTCATCTTTATATACATTCATTAAATTACTATCAAAGCATTTGCAGTCAACTCAAGACCTATCAATCTTATGATATTGATGATGCATTTCTTGGTACTGAGATCCTCATCCATAACATTCTTAACCACTTTCATTCTCTTCTCATCAGAGTAGTATATCATCAACTTGTTGTTCAATCTGTTGATATCATTGCTCTCAATTAGTTGTAATATCTGCCACAATGGCAAGATCCCAGGAACAATGTCAGGCATGCTGTAAATATCATGATTGGCTAATTGATTCCTTCTTGGGAAGTAGTCATTCCTCAAATTATTTGGATAGTTGATCTCGTACTTTCTTAGTTTATCAACAATCATGTTGACATAGTTGATAGAGTTAGCCTTGTTGCCAAACAATTGCTCAGCAATGTTCACCACTGGCTTTTTCAAGTCTATATTGATCTTATCATTCAAAGGTAACTCCACTTTGTTGTAGTATTCATCATTTTCATCTATATCCTTATTATCTTGAACATTACCTAGTGTAAAAAACTTCCCATCTTTTATAAATTCTTTTACTGTGTTTATTGGAACATATTGATTGTTACAAACATCTAGTAATTCTCCACCATACTTTTCTTTATAATTCATCTTTGGACAATCTTCTATGTAATAACCCATGTAATAGTAGTCCAACCCCAATAAATTGACCATAGCTAATTCTCTTAAGGCAGATACTTTACCCAATGCCCATTTTGGATAGTCAGGATCCCATATGAAGTAAACTGAAGACACACCACTTGGTAAAAAGTCCAAGACTGAAATGGCAATAAGTTTGTTATTTTGGTAGTAACATTCATGAACTGGACCTTGTCTTATTTTAACGTTGTAATCAAGAGTCTTCTTTTCCTTAAGATATTTCATTTCGTATAAGTTACTCAAGTTATTGAGGGTATCCCATTCATCTTTATCACCATTAACAAGGTCTTTGGAAAATGGAGTCAAACATAAAAACTTTTCAAACATTTGAGGATCAACGTTGACGTCGTTATGAATAGCCTTTTGATACTTTTTAAATAGCTCATACTTTTCTGTTGTATAATTGCAAGTTTCAAATCTGGTATAAAAGTCTGGAGAATATTTATCAATTAGGTAAACTTCCTTGACCAAGTCGAACTGTTGGTTTGTATTATTCAGGTTGTTGTCATTCAAATATTTGGTTGTACCTGTAAACTTTTTAAATCTCTTCATTGTAGTTTTCAAATCCTTGGTGAATTTACATTGTTCTAAAGATGTTCTTATGGTATACAGCTTGCAACAATTTCTTAATAAATCTGGTTTGTATAAGTATCTTCCGGATCTTCTGAAACCTAAGTTACAGAATTTATCGTATATTTCTATGCTTGTTAGTTCAACATAAAGACCTAAAGTGCAGTTGCATATGTCAATGTCCAATTTATCGTTTTGATAATGTTTCTTGTATGAGGAGTCTAAAGAGAAGTAGTTTGATACATTTTCCTTGTTACCTTTACAGTAACCACACTCGCTGACGTCTTCTGTGATATACAAGGGCTTAGAAATGATCAACAGATCTGAGTTGTTTGCATTGAGGTAAGACTGCTCCATTCCTAAGAGGCACAGATGGACTGGTGGTGTTTTTAGGGATGATTAGCCTCTGTGTCAAGAGCTTGGTAAGACTTTTTTGTGAAGAGTATTTTTTTTCCCTTCTGATTGGGTTTTATGGACACACGCTATACCGGAAGAAGAGAGGAAATGTATGAAAGGATATAAGAGGAAATTAGGTAATCTTTTTGGTGTGAGAATTGTGTTTTGAATGTATACTAATTTTTATTTAGAACAATATTCAAATTGTTAATGGTATAAACATCGATTTGTTTATTATCTAATTGTTGTGTATGCTAATAATTAGAATTTAATAAGTATTGACTACGTCCGATAATATTACCCTGGCTATTTTACGTAATTATCCCCTTTTGGGAACTGCTCACCTGAAACGCCTTTGGAAGGGCGAGTACAAAATCTCGTGTGCCACATTTTTTACCTCAGTTTTCCCTATGAAGCGCTTAAGGAACTGAGGATGGGTATTTTTTTTTTGAAAAAGATAACAACTTGATTATCTAATTGTGCAACAGATGCTAATGTTTATAACAACAATATTTACTTATAAATTACCAGACCACTCATCACAATAACACAGATGTCTGTTACAACAGCTAACAATCACACAGATTCAATGAACACAATAAACAAGCTGTTCGACATAAGTAATGACAACATCACAGATAACAATGTCCCAAAGTCTTTTAAAGAATACCATCAATCTCTATCTACTTCTATCAACTTACAACAAAGCAATAACACAAGGCCAAGTACTACAGATAACCAGCAAAAGCTTGTATTTGAAAAAAGAGCTCTTACTAAAAAACCTAGAACTCAATCCATACAATCTGTTTTGAGTAATGTCAGCAGTAGACATGCTTTGATCAAGGCCAATGAACAAGAAGACAAATCTTTACAAAATACCTCAAATAACAACGGTCCTATTTACGACTTAATGTATAATCCAAATCAACATGTTCAAAGTCCTGCAATGATGACTACCCTAAAAAAAGTTCGTAGTAATATCCAATTAAACAACATAATCACAACAACATCAAATAATACGCATAACAGACACAACTCTATGATAAGTCAGAACTCATATGAAAATGACAAAGTCTTGATTGGAGAGTTGAAACCATTTGGTAAAAAAGATAGCATAATCAAAAAGGATAACACCAACAAGAGTATCATACATGACCAGGATGATGACATTATCAACAATGATCTTATTGAATGGAAGAACGGATCTGTAACTTCAATGGTATCAGGAAATTTGACTACTTTCAAGCCAAACAGAATTGTAGACGATGATGTGAACAATGTCGATTATAACGATTCGGATTCTATTAACGACAAAAAACTTACTACTGATGCTCTTAAGAATTTAAAACTTTTACAACAACAAAAAAAGAGATCTTTGAATAGAAAAACATCAATGGTTTCTCAAACTTCTACCAATTCATCAATTGAATCACCAACAAGACTCAAACATTCTTATTCTAATTTGAACGAGCAACATAACAGAAAATCAGTTGATGAGCTAATTGAAGAAGATGAGGAGAATGAGGATAATATTGGAAAGGACATATCTTCATTGTCATTTTTTGGTAAAAACATTATTATGGATTCATCAATCCAACCTAGAAAGCATTCGATTATACCTAATACTCAGTTAAACTTGATTAACCAACAGAAGGAGAACACTCTTGATAAGAAGAAGAAGTCTCAACAAATTGATATACCCAAAAAGCCATTGTACACACCAGCTGTGTTGAGAGATATTAATGAGACGAAGATAAGTAACGACATATTGTTGAAGCGTGCATTGACTCCATCTATTGAAGTGAGTGAAAACAGCGCCAGTGAGATAGTGGAGAACTTAGACACTAATAGCATTCAAACAAACACATCTAAGGCATCAACATGGTCAAAGTTCATGAACTACTTCAAGAACGATCAAAACTACGACAAAAACAACATCACCACCAAGTCATTCAAGACTGAGACTATACAACCAATAACCAAGGAGCATTGGATTCCTGATGACTACAGAGACGCATGTTTTGATTGCAACACCAAGTTCAATTTATTCGAAAGAAGACATCACTGTAGACATTGTGGGGAGATTTTCTGTTACAAGCATCTAAGACATTTCCTCTACTTGAACTCCCAAGCACATTTTATTATTGGAGCTACTGGATTGGGGAAGCTAGTCAAGGTTTGTGATGGATGTTTGGAGAAGTATGAATCTTTGCTAAGTTCGGGAAAGGTTAACGAAGACGAGGAGAACAACCAAGTGGACCAGAACGCAAATATTGATCAGAATTTGAACGTCCGTGTTCCTGAGGATTGGTACTGGTCGAGTTTCTAGTATTTATTTTTATTTATTGATATTTTATTCAGGAATAACTTGTTAAAAGAGGGTTTTATTAATACGGTGTAAAAATTAGGTGATGCGTAGTTAATGCATAGAAATAAAAAGAAGTCACTGACAATAAAGTGAAACTACTATTTATTGACATAAGACAACGTTTTTAACTTTTAAAGCCCTTTTTAAACAATTTTATGTGTGTTCTATAAGTTTCCTCTTCATTTGTAGGCAAAACTGCACGACCGTTAATCTTGCCCGTGGTTTTCATTTTACCCAATATCTAGAACTTCCCCTCAAAATTCACTTTAGATGAATCAGAAACTTATATCAAAAAAACCACAGACACACATATACAATGTTCAACAAACTTACTAGACAACCTATTTTTAAAAGATTTATATCATACGATAAACTATTCCCACTCACTATAAAATCACCTACTAACTACGTGATAAACTTGGATAACTTAAGAAAAGAAAATAGACAACTTTTGCTCCAAAACAGAGAGGACACAGCAAAGACTGAGGAAATCAACGATACATACAAAAACCTTTCTGATGATCTTCTAAGATACATTCTATACACAAATAACCTGTTCAACAATAACATTGAAGTTGGTGGGCTGGATAGTGATCCTCGTTTCAATAAGATCAATGATTTTGAGTTTTTGGAGGAGGTCATGGACACAATGGAACAGACCGATAACATCACCAGCATAGATGAACTAGAAACAATGAAAAGCAATGTCGAAAAGAGTTGTATGGATTTAAAAATGGGCATTGAACAAGATTTTGAGAATAAAAAGTTTGAACCATCTTTGGAAAAGTTCATGAAATTTAAGTACTTGAACAATATTAAGAAACATATCGATCAAAGAATTGAGATAGTTGAGGAGATGGATGATTAGTATCAAACTTAATGAAATAATTACAAATAAGAGGGAAAATCATCTTATATATATGAACTCGAAACCGTATTACATTCTATCAACTTTTTTCAACAAATGGTTTCTTTTACCTCTTCTATAGAGCCTTGTTTTCTTCAACTATATCAATTTTATCATCTTCGTTTTCCTTTTTATTTCTCAATTCCTCTTCAGCTTGATTCAGTTCAGGAATACCCTTTTCACAAAGTTCAAACTCTCTTTTTTGGACATCACTCACAGGCCAATGTCTCAACCACTTCATCTTTGGACCAACTTCTGAGTTTTGATTGATTCTAAATCCAAACACCTTTGGTTCGTATTGGAAGTTTTGGAGAGTATGTTTCAGTCCTGGTTTTCCAAACATAACATCGTCATATGCAATGAAATGGTCCTTATCGGCTTCCAATATATGTTTTTTTTGTCTCAATGACTCGCTGATGATCCCCAACTTCTTCTTTGCAACATACTTATCCAACTCTGTGAATGCATTCAAGAATATCCCTATAAAGCTTCTTCCAAAGAATGACCCATCCAAAATCGGCATCAAATTAGGTGATATTTCATACAAGTCCAAACAGGAAGGACAATATAACTTACAAATATGATGGTTAGGGAAATCATCAACCCCACAAGGCAACAATTGTACTTCTGAGCAGTAGTATCTAGCACATGGTCCATATGTCTTAGAATCGTACTTTTCTGCTATTTGATCCAACCCATCTTTAGTTATGACATATCTGGCGTGGATGGCCCCATAGGCGGTGAATGCTCTATGCAAGATCATTTCTAAATGGTATAGCTTAATTTCAGGTTCGGTATCGTATGGTTCCCCATCTTCATCGTACATGTCACGATCATCATCAGAATCACTCCCCTCTGTGTCCTCACTTTCGGTGACTTGAGGTGTTTTCATGCGCTTTCTCTTCAAAGTACTTGAATTCAATCCACTTAATTTCTTTAAAGATTTGTAAGAAAAGTTTGAAAGGTGATAAGTCCCCAATAACAATTTATGTAAAGTGCTGAAATTTTGGATTTGTTGGTGTAAACCAGTAAGATTGAATTCATCTGCTATGTAAGATTTCGGAATTTTACACAAGTACTTGAACTCTCTCTTTTCTTCTATAAGCTTCATGATATCAGTGTTCAACAATCTCCAGTGTCTTTTATGGTATATGGCGGCTTGAATTTTATCGGCGCCGTATTTTCTTATGATTTGTAATGTGTTGATGGGAGTAATAGCAGGCATTTGTTTTAATGCCTTGGCCATGAATTCAGGCATGTCTGCATGGTTTATTAAGTTTGCTAGGTCATGTTCACGAAGGAAGTCTAGATTGGCATAGAAGTTCTTGCTGTCTTCAGATTCTTGGATGCTTCCTGTGGAGGCGATGTTATAGCCAGGAAACCTGTTATTGCGTAAGAAGCTGTCTACGTCTTTTTGGTAGTCTAAATCGTGTTGTTGCATGCCTTGATGGTTGAGTTTATTCTGGGGTGATTGTTCAAGCTAACTTCATCTGAGTGTGTGTGTTTTGATTTTCATCGCGTTCTGTTCAAGAGTTTTTTTGTAGCTAGGGAAAAATTTTCCGACCTCATTTTACCCGAACACAAATATGAGATAAGAAGTTGAGATATAAGATTCACTTCTATCGGTAATTAACGTTAATGAATGTGTGCTATATGAAAGAAGAAGCTGTTGTTAAAGGTACCAATACCGTAGAAAGTATCCTTCTATCATAACAATCTAGATGCCTAGTGGTTCAACTTCTTTTGAAGCTGTGGTTCTACTTTTGGTAGCGTTTTTTAAAAAAATCAAAGCTGACAATTTATCGCCTTAAATGGTGTTTATGAAAAATTTTATATCGAAAAATCATAGCATATTGATCAAACTTCAAACAGACAATATTATTTATCTTTCCCCAAATAACCATAACAATAGAGCCATAATGGAAGCTAATACTATCCTTCTACTTCTATTCACCTTTTTCATTCTGCAAAAGGTGAATAACAAGTTCCACATCATTGCATTCATAATCAACAAAGTTGTCTTCTCTAACAACGCCACTTTCAAGCAACTGATCGCCTTGAACAAGGAATACATCGAAATCAAGAAAGAACAAGATAAAATCTCTGCCCAAGACCAATACGGAAAATGGACCAAGCTGAACAGAAAGCTGGATGACATCACTGCCAAGAAGAAAACCTTAACTTCAAAGATAGAACAAACCACCAAGGAAAATGATGCCAAAGTCAAGAAAATCGAAAACTTTATCATAAAATACCCATTCTTGGGGTTGAAGATGTATTACGGAAAGACTTTAATTTTCCAATTCGAACATAAAGCTGCTATTGCCAGAATCTTGCCTGACTTTTTGGAACAGATATGTACAGTTGGCTTCACTGGTATTCCAATTACATTCATAAAGATGTTGTTGAGTTTCATTAGAAATGATTCTAGCATTTCTGAGTTTGGTTATAAAAAGGGGAATGGTGTTTCCATTGGGATTTTGTTTTACTGTTTGGAATCCGTTATTTCTGAGTTCTTAGGCTTGTTCAGTAATAATGTTTTCAGCAGAATTGAAGTTCCAGAATCCTTGAAGGAGGGCGATGCCAAAGCTCATAAAGTTCACGAATCATTAGATTAGTAAAGAAACACTAGTTTCATTGATTATATACAATTGATAGCTGTTCATCTTTGAAAGTATGAGCAGCAATAGTTTTAATCTTATTATTTTTTTAGATATCCTTTTTCTTCTTCTTTTGATAACTGATCAGGTCTCTACAATTGGCTAAATCAGCTTGATGTTTAAGTATAAACTTCAACCAGTTCATCAAGGTATCATAATGCTTGTCTTTGTTATTGTTAATACTCTCTAGCATTTTACTCAAAATGTATTTGATCCAAATGACATGACACCATCCAAAGGAATCATTATTCTTGTGGATGTACACTATAACCTTTCTCATTTCTAAATAAACTTCATAATGTGGACTATCTCTTTTGTAGAAAATAGGATGATCCAATCTCGTATCAAAGTTCCTGAATTTACACATCTTGTAGTCGATTATGAACACATCATATGTATTACTTATAATAATGTTATCCAGATTCAAGTCTTGGTGTTGGAATCCAATTTTTTCTAACTTGGCCAAGTTGTTAATTAACTTTATGAAAATCTTGGATATGACTCTGGATGATGGCTTAGGTGACTTGTTCAAAAATATCGACATCGGAATACCTAAATCAAAATACTCAATTTTTAGAATACATGAGTAATTGTCTTTAGTCTTAAGATTGTATAGATTGTTGATCATCAAATGGAAGTTCTTCTTACTATAATCTTCTGGGAAAATGTTAGATATCAAAGTCATGTTTAGTATAGGACAAATACCAAATTCATTGGAAATCTCCTTGAGATCAACATCAGTCAGATTTGGATTCTTCTCCAACATTCTATCTCTTAATAAAGAAGTCATTTGCTTAGTTATGTTAATATCCTTCAATATCAGTTCTATTTTGTTCACATCAAGTGTATCAAATGCCAAGTATTTGAAAATCTTGTTCCCTTTGGCTTTGGTGACAACTGTAGTATCTCTTTGGTAATAAATGTCCTTCCCATTAATTCTTTCAAATATTCTGGAAACGTCATCAACTTTGTAACATAAATTTATAAATGGCTCGATCCTCTCTCTAAAATTTTCATTTTCTTCTTCATCATCTTCAATTGAAATGTCATATTCATTAATATTATTTATTGGAGTGTTCAAAATGTTTGTTGAAGTTACAGTGTTTAATGACTCCTTTGATGGTTGATTTCTTAGCAATGATTGCTGAGAGCCCTTATTTCTTAAAGTTGTTTTAGATGGTCTTTTTAACGACACTATTGATGTTCTTTTGGGTATCTTGCTGAATGGCGAAGAATGACTTGATCTCATAGACGTAGGTGACTCATTCATAATGTTTTGTTTGGAAGGTTGTTGATATTCCTCAATTAATCCGTTATATTCATTTAGTATTGGCTGTATGTTAGGTGCTCCGTTCAAAGTTGTTTGGTTCATATTTGGCATTGATGATTTGTTTCCAACCTCCTTATCTTGGAATAGCTTCATCTTTATCTTAGATTTCAAACTATCCATACTTGACTTTGTTTTCATTGATTGTTGGCTTATATCCATATCATTATTGCTGTACATCACAGGAGTAACAGAAGCTCTTCTTAATAAAGATTCATTGTTATGTACATATCTGTCACCATCTTGAGAGTATTCAGACAAATTCATCATTGATTTTCTTCTCCAGAACATCCATTTAGATGCTGATTTAGTAGAGCTATGTGAGTTAGTGGTCATTTGAGAATTCAATGATGCATTACTGTGACTCTGTGATATTGATGGCTTTTTGTTTGCAAGAGATACAGTAGAACCACTTGTAGGGATCCGTCTTCCATTGTAGTTTCTACTGTTATTGTACACATCACTAAACTTATTGTTTGTTTTTGGTTGAGTATCTTGAGGTGGAGATGCCAAGTTAGCTGAGGCCATAATACTATTCAGTGAAGATATCGACTTAGATTGAGACATTCGTGTGTTCTTGTAATATGTTGGTGTATTAGGAGTATTATTTGTGCTGCTTCCAAACTGGAAATTGGTATCAACAATATAATCATTTAAATAACCTGAGTATCTTTTCTGAGTTCTGTCCAAATTGGATATTTTTTTTTCATTGGTAGTATCCTGAGTGATATTGGTCAACATAACCTCAGAACTTGATATACCGTTTGTAGACATAGATGAAGACGATGAAGACAAGTTTGAGTTTGAAAGATTCTTGTTAGGTGTAGTATTAGTATTAGACGTGCTGAATCTTTCAATGTTTATGTTGACCAACGATTCCTCCACAGAAGCATTTTTTCTATGTGAGTAAGAAGAGCTTTGAGCAGAGTTGTTATCATCAGTGCTAGTTAATGTTACAGTATCCAAGCTTAAAGAAGAAACAGAAGTGTGATTTAAGGAGTTCATGGAATATCGCTTAAAGTTAGGACCACTTGTTTTCTGGCTTAAGTTTATGCTGTTGTTGGTGCTGGTGCTAACCATACTCCATCTTTGATGGTAATTGCTGTTGATTTGATTCTGTCGTTTCATGTTATTTGTGGTAGAGTTCATGGTCATCTACATGAATCGATTGTTTTTTTTTTATTTTTTTTGGTTTCAATAAGATGAGTATTGATTTAACTAATGAAGAGGAAAGAAACCCTAAAAGCTTTTAAACTTTAAGATGAGAAAGACGTTTATTTGTGATTTGAAACATAACCAACAGGAGAAGCAAAAAAAACACAGTAAACAACAGCTTGTTTCATATGAATTATTTCACCAATTTCCGCTGATGCTATTTTTGGTAAACAAGGGGTTTTTTTTCTTGTTTTCCGAAATCGAGATAAGCGTGTTTTTGTAGAATTTGTTTACATAAATATTTCCCAAATAGGAAGCAGCTCACGTGAGCTACTGAATGGTCACGTTTTTTATTAAAAACTGAGCACGTGCTAAGATTCTTCAAATTCTACACTCTTATAAAACTTACACATTTTGTCAAGCTAAAAGTTTAATCTACTTATCAAAAACACCATAAAAACCAGCATATTTTCAACACAATATGAACAGTTCTGTGGATGATAGTCTCTTTGGTGACTTTGTGGACTTTAATTCATCAAATAAGATTCTCAAAGCTAATATAGATAAAAGTATAAACCTCCTTATAGACAGCCTTGACTCTGAAATTAATCTTATACAGAATGATATCAAAGAAGACACTTGTAACTCCGATAATATTACCCTCTTTGATGATAAAAACACAGATTCGGAAAGATGCAACATCATATACAATCAATTATTCAACTCGGTTATTTACAACAACCAAAACTCTACAAATGATTTGGATTCTATACTCTTAAATAGTCACACATATTCACATCTTATAAGCATATTAACACCATATTTAAAGTCCAAAGATGTTAAACTACAGAATCTGTCGCATATAAATTTAGACCAGAAAAAAGATCATGAAATGTCCATACTTGCCCACATAAATGACTTCACTGACAAAATCATAAAACTGGTCATCCAACTGGACATAAGCCCCATAGATGAAACAGAATTCGATGCATATTTCCAGACTTTAAAAAACAATTACTTAAGCTTTTTGACAAAGAACAATAACCACTTGTCCATTTTAACAGACCACGATGTTTTAGCATTAACTCTTGAACTTATAAAGGAAAAAATGAAAACCCAGAGCTTATCCCGAGATAATGAGGTTTATAAAAACGTTGTTAGAAACTTCATAGAGCAGTCTCAAAAGAAACGTATAAGCAAGCTGAAAAAGGATCTCAAAAAGTAATGTTTTGAAATAAAAGGGGATCTTTATAATCTTTTTTCTTTATATACACCTATATCTAATCAACTCTTGGTTCTAATTTAGGCTTCTTCAAAGATTTCTTCTTAGTTTGATCATGTTCCATGTCATAAACTTCACCTAAATCTCTACCTTCTAAATCTAGATCTTTTAATTTATAAATTCTAACCAACCAGTTTTCGGTGGTAAAGACTTCGTCAAAGTACTTCAATGGTAAGACGTGGCTTTCATCTATAGTAGCCCCTCTGACTCTATCAGTGGATTGTGTTGGGTTACCCATAACCCCTGGGAAATCGTGATAACTCATCTTGTACATCAAACAGTTCTTCATGGTATCGGATGCTGCTGCATCAACTCTGAATTGACCGTCTGCAGTGAAGAAACTTTGTTCATTGACTTCATCAGGCCAAATACCTTCAGGGATTCTGACCATCCATAAGAACTTGTTCAAATCATCACCGGTGAATCCTAATAAACCACCGAATATGATTAAGACGTAATCAACGTCATGTTCCTTCAAGATCTTGTATGAAATATCTTCTGGAGATGACATTGCCTTACCGACAATAGCAATGTGTGTGTTATTCCAGGTATTGTTATCAACTAAAGTAGTTCTATCGGCAAATCCACCAATTTGGTAACCGTAATCCCACCAGGCAGCAACCTTGGCATCTTCATCTGTGTTGTATCTCAACCATGAGTAAGCTTCTCTGAAATCATCAATGAAAATTGGAGAACCATCTGCATCAGTGGAACCACTCAATAAAACAACGGATGGAGCAGAGTAAGCATTGGAAGTTACCCAAGTACAATGTTGAACAAATAGAACTAAGTATCCTAAGAAGGATAAAACAGTTACCAATTTGCTGACTAAAACACAGATTTCAACAAAGCTGTTTTCTTTCTTGCTCTTGACCTTCTTGATTGTAGACCAGATCCTTAAGTTGTATTTGAAGACATTACTTAAAGTAACAGCAGCACAAACACAAATGATTGGAGTTAAAGTCAACATTAATCTAACCATGACACCTGCAAAGTAAGAACATAAGACAGAATAAGCAATGATGAAGATGTGTTCGTCTTGTAACTCCATGAATAGTAAGAATACACCACATGGGAATAACCAAATCAAAAATTGTGTGTCAAAGAAGAATGATGGCCAAGCAGTAGGTTGATGTTCTGAAACAGATGCAATAATAGGAATATGATCCTTGGCATAACCAGTGTCCCATAGGGAGTAGAATCTACCGGTCCATGGGGCAATCAATCCGAAGTAAGTTAAACCGAATAGACCTAAAATACCGAATAAGATCAAACCAATGACTGAGAATTTCAAAAAGATCTTAAAGTTCTTGGTAGAAATAGTGGATCTGATGGAATCACCAAACATGAAGAATTGGATCAAACCAAAGACACCCAAAGATGACATGTGGTCGTTGGATCTGATAGGTTGGAAGTTGACGAATGGAATTTGCATGGAGGCCAATGTACCAATACAGTACCAAACTGAGTAAGCTGAGTAAAGCTTTGGAGAGTATCTACCCATCAACAATAGAATAAAGACATGTAATGGAATCAAATTGGTGATGAAAACATAACCACCCCAAGCTGAGACCATGTAGAAGTATGAAATGGCAGCTGAACAAGCCCATGAAATGGACCCAGTTCTCATGGCTTTGATCCATAAATAAAAGGTGGACATCAACAAGGTGATGGCAATGGCTTCGTTATCATAAGAACCAGCAACGGATCTGGAAATGTAACCTGGAGCAATGGCAATGAACCCAGCAGCCAATAAACCTGCTAGTTGATCGTCATTGTAACAGTTCTTGGTAAATAAGTAGGTGAAAATGGCAGTAATACCAGAAAATGCAGGGGCAAACAAGACACAAACATCTCTGATGTTGACTTGGATCTTCATGATCTTGTTCATTATGTACCAAACAGCACCGGAAGTGGTCATCAAACCAGGATATAAAGTACCACCGGTGATTCTACCCAATGGGTACCAAGTTTTATCATCAAACCAATTCAAAAATTTGTGGAAACCATGCTTGACTAAGTAACGGGTGGCTTTGTAATTAAACCATGGATCAAACTCATGGATGATGGATTCGTATCTTATGACAGAGAATAATCTTGAACTTGTAGCTGCACCTATAAGACATATGAATATAGCTAATTTAAGAACAAGAGAAATACTCAAAAGAATGGATTTCTTTGTGTTATTTGAAGTGCTCATTATTATCAAAGTACCTGACTAGAATTGAATACTTCTTAATATAGTTTGTTGGGGGTTTCAAATAATGGTGTTTATTTGGTGTTTTTGTTGGAATTGTTCAAAGTGTTAGACCAAACAAACAAGTGCAAAAAAAAAATAAAACGACACGTAGTTGTGGGATTGGTATACACCACGCCTTTTGGTGAAAATTCCCCTTTAGGGCAAAAACTGAAAAATATAAAACCAGTCCGGGTGTAGTTCACTTTTTAAATAGTAAGTAAAGTTTGGTAGAAAGTGGGTCATTAATTTCATATATATAGGTAAGCCAATAACTTAGTCATTAGTTGTCTTGGTTCTACCTGTGAATCCAGGCAAGACCTTGGCAAAGTCTTCGTCAATGTGTCTGTATGGATTGGTTTCTCCAATTTGATCGATCTTCTTAATGTCTTCCTCAGTTAACTCATAGTAGTTTTTGATATCCTTGAATCTGTCTGGGTTGATAGACCTTGGAATGACAATCAAGTTCTTGCTGATAAACCAAGAAATGACAACGTCGTATGGCTTAATGCCGTACTTGTCGGCAATTTCTTTGATTTCAGGCAACTTTAAAATTGGAGCACCAGTGGAACCCAATGGAGAATAACCAATAACAGTAATACCCTTCTTGGTACAGAACTCAATCAAGTCGTGTTGGTTCAATTGAGGGTTTAACTCAACTTGGACAGCAGATGGCTTGTTCTTAATGATATCATCAGCATAGACTCTTTTCAACTTGACAATATCGTAGTTGGAAACACCTACAGATCTGACTTTCTTACCATTGATAGGATCGTCCAAGATTCTGCTTAATTGGCTAAAAGTAACCAGATAGTCACCATCCTTTTCGTAAATAGGATTACCATCTGCATCATGTGGCTTACCGATTAATTCACCAGTTTGTTCGTTGTAAACTTCTGGGAAACATAAAGGCCAGTGCTGTAACAACAAATCGACATAGTCGACTTGTAAGGCCTTCAAGGAGATGTCCAATGAATCAGCGGCTCTGTTCCAGTAGTTTGGCCAAACTTTGGTGGTGATGAATAACTCTTCTCTGGTAACAACACCTTCCTTAATCAATTCTTGGATGGCTTCACCTAAGGCGTATTCAATTGTACCGTTACCATAGAATCTGGCAGTATCAATGTGTCTGACACCGGCCTTGACAGCAGCTTTCAAGGCAGCCTTGGTTTCTTCCAATTGATCAGGAGCGGAGGCAGTACCGAAACCGTATTGAGGGATGAATACTTCGGACTTGGTGTTGTTTAATTTGATTTTAGCTTCAGTTAATGATTGTGTTTTCAAAGACATTTTATTTACTAACATGTGGACTGGTTATTCTCTTTATGTTGTTTTTCACCCTAGAGCTGACAAGTGTTCCACTGAAGATTATTGCACTTATATAAGGTTTGATTTTTTCTAAAGGGAGATGTCAAACGTCATTTAAATTGCCTTATCTCCCTTGAGGATGGCTGTTTAAAGTGCGTAAATATTACTGTGGGCAAAGTTTCTTAAGCGGATATAGTGACCAATCTATTTGTGAAAATGGCACGTGATGGATTTCAGGTATTCGATATGCCGATGATAATCACTTTAATTGGACATAGCAGAGAGAGAGAAAGTAGTGATATGATGGGATTATAAGATATAATCGTGGGTGTATACAATTGTTTACATTGGTGTAATATTATTATTCATTACAAAACATAATAACTAGTTAAAATAGTTTAAGGTAAAAAATGTCAAAATTTTAAAACTTTACATGTAAACAAAGTGGATAAATAAATTTCATAAAAGTAAGAAAATTTTACTGTGCTAAAAATTTAAGTATAGCTGTAATACAGTTACAAACACTTTGAAATCATTCATCATTTGTATAAAACTGGCTACATTTTGGTAAAGAACCATTTGTGGTTTCAGTCGGACATAAGACTTATCAACACCAACTTTACCCTTACACCAAAATCAATGAGTGACATTTTTTTTTTCCAAACTGTTATTTTCCAAATAAAACGTCTATTAAGAACACACTTTTCAATCAACAAAACCAAACACATAGTTTACATTTTATCAAATGGAAGTTTTTCCACAAACTATAAGTGAACTGAAAGCATATATACTCAGTTTCAATGAACAGGAATCTATACACAGCAATGCTGAATCAGAGAATCAAAGTAACAACTTAGATTATATGTCAATTGATAAATCAAAGCTATACAATTACATATCTAACATTCAAAGTAAGATACAACCACTAAGAATTAAGTACACAAAACTCTTAGCAACGTTGAGTAACTTTGAATTTGACGATAACTTACCATATGAAAAAAAGAACATAATCTTCTTAAATCTTAGAAGTGAAATTGTTCAGGTGTTGAAGGATATAAATGAATTGAATAAGAAAATGGCACCTCTGCAATCATTGATGCTTAAGATAATGGAAGAAGAGAGTATTTATACTATGAAGTTTGTTCAACCATTGGGTGCCATACCACTACAACAGTCAACATTAATAATGCCTAAAACTCAACAACTAAAAACACCAAATTATGAAGTCACTGCCAAGCCTATTTCAGTTAATGGAACCATTCCAAAAAGCATAGCCACAAGCAAGGGCAATAACATAAGAACGCCATTGAATGCAGCAACACAAAACTCAATTAATAATGTATCAAACTCAGGCAAGAAGAGATCTATTCCACAAAGTACATCCCCATATGTTAATCAATACTACTCCAATAATATGCATAGTAACAACACGGAAGGTTATGGAAGTAATTTGAAAAGCTTATCACCAGAAGATTTACTAAAACAAACTCCATTCACCAATTCACAAGTTCATAGTAATAACATCAGTGCTGCGCCTGGAATGTCATACACATCCGGAAATAACAACATTAATAGTATTGGTTCTAATAATAATGTAACAAATAATAATAATAATAGTAATAATTTGAACAACGACCCTGATGCGGCAATGAACTCTTTGAATCTAAACTTTGATTTTGACAACTTTGATGATTTCTTAAAGTAGTAGAGAATGCAATCGATTATTTAAAGTACAATTTAATTATTTTTAAAGACTTATCTTTTACAAAGTAAAATTCATTTTTATTTGATATGACAAAGAGAAAAAAAAAATTAAACTCAAATGGGGGTTTCAAAATTATTAAATATAATCATAAAGTTCTTATCTAAAGATTTAATTCAATTTGTTTTCATGTTAATTATTTTATATAAAAAAGATATATTTTTGTGTATTCATTCAAAAAACTATAAATTAAACTTATAACTTTTGCATAGCAGCGACATCGGTAGATTGGACGTAGTCTTCAGCAGCTTCAATAGCTTCGGCTAAGTCATCTAAAGCAACCTTGTCATCTTCAACAACACAGTTGATTTGTAACTTCTTGATACCGAAACCGATTGGGATCCATTGGGAGGCACCCCAGACTAAACCATCCATTTCAATAGACTTGACGTGTTCTAATAAAGCTTCTAAGTCAGTTTCATCATCCCATGGCTTGACATCTAAAGTAACGATAGACTTGGCAGCTGGCTTGGCTGGCTTGGCGGCCTTCTTGGCGTGATATTCAGCTAATCTTTGTTGTTTTAACTTTTCAGCGGCTTCATCAACTTCTTCGTCATCAGAACCGAACAAATCGACATCAGAGTCTTCTTCTTCGGCAGCTGGGGCGGCTTCACCGGCTGGTAAAGTTTCGAATTGTTCAGACTTGGAAGCAATGTGGTTGAACCATCTGGAGAAGTCTGGGTAGGCGGTTTGGAAAGCCTTGAAAGCGGTAACATCAGCTTGAGAAGCAGCAGTACTATTTGGAAATATTATGAGGTAATTAATGTGTTTAATTGTTAGTAATTGAAAAAAAAACGGTTCGTGAAGTTGAGTTTATCAATGATGAAAAAACTTTTAAACAGTTGTGCTGCTTATGATAATTTTCTATCAAGTACCCACCAATTAGAAACAATTTCTGTGATTTATCGAGAAATATCATAGATTTTAACTATATCTTTATCACGAAAACTATATCCAAACCAAGCAACTTATTACAAATCAACTTGTTTAATATCATTATAATCTTATATTATTCTAAAGTTTCAAAAGAAAGGAAATTTCATTTTCATATTTTTTGTTTAAAGATCAGATCTGACAGTGTCACCTGCCTGTTCATATGTCAGTCATGCCGGGGGGTCTTACTTCCCCATCTAAAACACGGACCAAAGAATTATGTTCATCATTTTTAAAAAAAACTTGAATATTTTTCCTTTTGATTTTAATAATAACAGAAATAATGATACTATGGATATTGCCAATTGTTTTTTATTGATTGATGGTATACTTTAATCGAATATTATCTAGAAATTTTATCTTTTATTTTTTAATTTTGGTTACATACCCAGAGACGTAGGACTTATCTTGTAAGTAGGTGTTTAATTCCTTTAAAGTTTCGATTTTAGAGAAGTCAGAGAAAGACATTTTTAGTATATGTTTGTAAATAATATGATTTATGTACGGTCTCTCACTTCATTTTTATTCTTTACTAATGAGATAACTGACACATACAAGAAAAGCTGTTTTAAATACTGCTGATGTGAAGAGCAATCAAGAGCAAAAAAATATGAAAAAATTTTCTTCGACGACGTAATTTGGTTAACACCCAAGTGAGTGTTTAAAAAGGAGGCAGAAAAAAATTTTTCCTTCTTGGAAGAAAAAATTGGGCAACTCTTTCCTCTTACGTCAAAAGATCATTAAATATTTCCATTTCGGGAAACAGCACCACGCTTCAAAAAAGAAACGTGATTTCTCTCTCAAATTATACAAAGCAGGGCACACGAGGTTAGGTGATAATCCTTAACTCCGGCATTGATAAGAAATCAATCAAAACGCGCTTAAATGATTAGTCAAATCCTAATTGGGATGACTTTATTCTAAACAGGAAATTAAAGCTCCTTTTTTTTACCACCGACAGCTTTAAAGCACATTGAGATCAAATGGCTGGTGATCTTTGTACACTTCTTGACTACATTATAAATTGTGGTAAATACAACAAAGAAGATACTCTATACAGCAAATACAACTCCAATCTAGTCAATACTTTTGTCATTAATCACCAACATGTTTATGCAGATATAGACATCGAGTTGGAGGAATCTGTAACTTCCAAATACCACTCCAGTATTGTCAATCAACTATTGAAGCTCGAATATTACAAATCAAACACAGATAATGCATTTATAAACTCCATTCTTAGCAATTCTTTTTGGATGTTCATCCATCAAACTCTTGGGTCTAAAGATTTCATTACCTTATTTAAGACCCATCTAATAGTTGAGTTTCTTGAACAAGATCATTACTTTGTTAAAATTTATGGACCACCAATAACTTTAAAGTCATTTACAAACAAAAAAAAGACACAACTAAGAGCTTATAAGAAAATTTCAATTCAGAGCTGGCTCGCGAATACACCGTTGAAGTCATATCATAACTATAAACTATTAATTAACTTTAAAGAACTGGAGCCATTTTTGGATAATGCTATCTGTAAAAGATTGAAAGGCAATCATGATAATATGGCCTATTTGGCCGTAGTAAACACCACATGTGTCTCTAAAGCTAGTTTGGATTGCGAGGTACCAAACACTTTGAACTGTATCATCGATAAGAAGAGCATTATGAAGTACCTCAAAGTTATAACAAACAAACTTTTTGAAGATGTCTTTGATTTGAATGGTTCAAAAGTTTTGAAACCTTTTGTATTTAAACACCTCAATACTATATTAAACCACGGATACAATCAGTTCACTACCTTATCAGAGTTGAAGTCAGAGCTGCTGGAATATCTGAACAAACGGAAATATACCAACGATAAGCATAGTTTGATCTACATTGTTAACTGGCTGTTTATTCACTACTACCCTTGTCTTATGAAATACTCATTTTTTGGACTGACTTTCACATCCAACGATGATATAGTCTTTTACAAACACTTAGATGCTAATTATTTTATTTCAGTTAAAGCTGATCTGTTTATAAAAACTCATTTTGTGCCATACAATGGCTGTAGAAAAGCTGCTAAAACGAGTGAAAATAACACTATCATACACGACTTGTCAAATGGCTATTACCATTGTAATCTCAAACCAGTTTTGAAGAATTTAAAAGTGCTTAATAACTTTAGATTTCTTTCAGTCCCTGATAAGCTAAGGACTTTTAATTCATATTCTAAGCATGTAGCTTTTAATCTTCAATATGTTAAGCCTACAAATAAGCTGCTGACGCATCTAAGAATGGAAGTTTTGCCTGAGATGTACCAAAAAAGACATCCTACTTTCAAGAAAGATATTTTAGTCCAAAACATATCTGAAATCATGGTTCACTTTAATACTTTTGTCACGGAGAGAAAATATAGAACTGTGAACAAACAGAAGGATTTATTTTATCTGAAATTTGACATCAAAAACTCTTTTGACTCAGTTCCTCTAGAATTACTTAACACAATATTGTCAAATATTTTTAAAGAAGTTGGATTGCAAAGACAGTTCACTTTGACTAAAGAAGATTCCATTTCATTCTCTCAAACAGTAAACACGTCAAACAAAAGAAGCCTGGAGTTTAAGCCTATCACCAAACTTTTGATAGATAAAGATGTGAATACGAATCCAACCAAGAAGCTTAAAAGTGGAAATTCCAACAAGGACATATCATTATCCAATCATATTAAGATTGTTCAAGACGTTTTCAAGCCAAAGAGCTTAACTATCCAAGAAGTGAAAGATATTACCTACAAAGAGATGTTTCAAACCATCACCACCAATGGAAAGACATGTTATGAAAGAACAAGAGGATTAGGCCAGGGTATGTATCTGTCGCCTATACTGAGCAACATATTCTATGATGATATGGTACACACCTCAACTGATCTGTTACCTCACAAAAACGATAACAAGTTTTTTATTAGATTCATGGATGATTTTTTACTCATAGGTGAGAATTACATGGTGTTGCAAAAGATTAAAATGAAGCTTTTGAAAAATGAGTTGTTTGATAAACGATTTGAAGTTTTTGTTAATACATCAAAGTTAGAGCTTTCTAAGAAGTGTAACCAAACTTTCGAGTTTGCTGGGTTGGAATTTGATCTGGCTGAGAGAAGTGTTAGAAAGAAAGTGGAGACTAGTATGAATGTTATCAAGTATAGTCATGTTAAGTCGTTTAAGGAGATTTATAATAAGTTGTTAGTGGTGCTAGAAATAAGACTTAATGGTGACTGCACTATGAGCTTAAAATCCAACAGTGTTGAAGTGATCCAAAGGCAAGTGTTGCATATATGCGAAAACATTTTCACTATGTTTACTAGATACTTGAAAACAGTTGATAAAAAGAAGATCAACATGACTGAAGCCAATCACTTTCACAAGTTCTTCTTCAATGTTCTGAATCTGTTTGCAGCACACCTAAATAGTATGAACAGCTTTGATCACTTTAATGAAAAGAGTTTTTATAGGTTGAAACATTTAACTGAAAGCTTAGACAACATCATAGCCTTACAGTCTATCAGCAATCTGAAAGAAGTCAACAATGACAAGAATACAAAATTTATAGAAGTATTACAAAAGTTTTTACATATCTAATATCCTAATTACTTATTAATTTCATTGAATCTCTCATGTTTTTCTATAGCATCGATCCTAGATTGATGGTCTGGCTTTAGTAGTTGAATATCTTGAAGTAATTGATCTCTAACACCTTGCATTTCACCTGGTTTGGTCAGTGGAAGGATCACTTTAGGATTATTGTCACCACTGGCATTATTCTTGCTCTTCAACTTCAATCTTTCTTCATTACACTTGATCACTAGATCCATTGTTTCCTTACACTTTTCTAAATCAATCTTCAAATCAATGACCAAATCTTCTTGTAGAGTCAACATTTGTTGTTGGTCGCAAATCTTAATCAATTGTTTCTCCCATTTAGTCTTCAACTCAGGCTTTTGATGTTTCAAATAGTTGTCAAACTCCTCCAATTCCTTGTTGGTGTCTAACAAAGTCTTATTGATTTTATCCAAATTACTTTCTTTAGGTTTAACACCTCTGATGGCCACATCCTTTCTCAAAATCTCAATTACATCTTGTAAATCGTCTATCTTGTTTAGAATCAAATCACCATCATTGGATATTTTATTGGAAACTTCATCAACGTATTTATAATCGTCTTCATTATCGTCAGATGCAACAGCCGGCTTTTCATCCTTGGCTTTTTGTAACTCCTCAATCTTTTCATTCTTCTCCTTCAAACTCTTCTCTAAAGATTCTACCTTCTTCTTCATCTCCGCCATTGTATCTTTATGTTCCTTATCCAATTTGACCAAAGCTTTCTTCAAGACCATGGTTTCCTTGTTAGACTTGGCATTATCTTTGTTAACAGCCACTGGTTCTGGAGACTCTGAAGAAACAATCTTTTGATTTATCTCATCCTTTATTCTTTGTTCATAAGTGTCCATCAGAGATTCAAGTTTCTTTTCTAGTTTTACAAACTTATCTTCATGTTCAAGAACTGTTGTTTCATGAACAATTTCGAGTCCACTTCCGTTTTGGAGCTCTTTTTCTATGTTTTTCACATCCTCAACTTCATAAAACATTGTGTATGAAGGATCAGGAATTTTGAAAACTAAATCTTTGTCGGTGATTGAAAATTCAGTTTGGAAAGTCTTGTTGAATTCACTAATAATAGCAGCTATATCAACCTTTTCAAATTGTCTTTTCAAAGTTCTATTTTGATACTTCAAGAATATTATAGGCTTAGTGTTGGCAACAGCCACATTGGCAACTCTTTGGTTCTTGATCAAATCAACATCTTCTTTCACAGCCTTGTCTGACTTTTCCTTCAACTTATTCAGTAGCTTATTAGTGCTTGAGGTGGATGCAGTTGAAGTATTTGTTTTAACCCTTTCTACAACGGGCTCTTTAACTTCTAGAGCCGGAGCTGTCTCTTTTATGGTTTGTACACTTGGAATGGTTTCTATACTTGGAACCGTGCTGACACTATTATCACTTTTGACAGTGTCCACGTCATTGCTTTCGCTTTTCTCAACAACTGACTTTTCACTACTGCTCACATTCAAACTGTTGTTTATCTTTTCAATTGAGAACTGATCAGTTGTTGGCAATGCAGGTAGTTTACTAGTATCTGATATATTTCCTGTAGTTGTGACATTTCCCTTGGCCAAATGGTAGGCGGAGTATCTCTTGCTAGCTCTTCTCTCTATTTTATTATCTGTTTTTAATGCATTCAACATTTGTTTGGATGTTAGTATATCCTCTTCTTCCTCGTCTTCATAATCATCAAAGAATTCCTCAGACTCGGAAGATTCAGAATCATCGCCAAATCCAGACATTCTCAAAAAATTACTCAATTTCTTCTTCTTCATTTCGGATTCTGGATCTAGCTTGGAAACACTTGTATCAGCAGTGTCATCCTTGACTTCTTTAGGCTCCGGCTCTTTCACATAATTTTCATATGGAGAGCTAGATTGAGGATTGGTTGGCACTTCCACATCGGTGTGTGCAAAAATAGGAGAAGGTGCCTTTTCAGGTGATGGCGATGGGTTTGTTTCCACATTCTCTAAACTTGAAGAGCTCTTCTTTAAATCCAAGGCTTCAAGAGAGCCTGAAGATCCTGTGAACCCTCTCGGATTCAAACTCTTACTTCCACTATCGACTATATCGTCCTGTTTCAATTTCTTCAAAAGTAATCTCTTGAACTTCAAAGTGTTCAACAAATCCTCAATGATCCCCTTGATGCTTGGCCAATACTTGTCCAAAGACTCATTTGATGGCTTTTCCTTCAATGCCTTTTCCAAAATGGGTCTGAGTTCTTTAGGAACGTTTCTAACATCAGACATATTAATGCCCAGGTGGGTGAATTGCTTCACAACAATTCTAAAGTCTGTACCTAGTTGGACGTAGCAATTGGAGATTGATTTTTGCGTTTCCAACTGCTGAGTCCATCTTGTCAATGACTTCAAGAAAACTTTGGTGCTGTTAATAAGATTAGATATGTTTGTTTCAATTGGGTTCTTCAGAGATGTAGGTGTGCTCATTTTGTGCAATGCAAGTTTTGTTTGGGGTTTCTAAAGGCTAAAAAGGAGTTATTTATAGTACAGTTTGTTTATATGGCGAAACTTTAAAAAAACACACACAGCTGAGGTGAAAAAACGCGATAAATTCATTTTTTTTATGATCTGAATTTTTAAAATTTTGAGAAACATAATTCAAAGGTTCTTGTATATAATAACATCACTTGGAGATCTTCTCTTCAGCCGTCATCTTGTCTATGGTTTGCTTGATGCTGATACATTCAAGTAGAACAGCGTTCAGCGTGTTGTACCCCTTGATCACATTGGTCGTGTTCATTATAGGCTTAGTAGGCAGTCCGAGTTCTTTCAACAAGTTATCCACTTTGTTCTCCACCGAAGCTTTGTTAGTTGTGAGTTTATTAGAGTTTAGAAGGATACCTGAGGAGGTGTACAAATCAGAGTTGATTTCTAAGTGCATCTTGTCCTTTTCAAAGTCTGTTAGACTATTGACAAGTTCAAATATTAGTTCGTTTTTAGAATTAGCTTGGAATACTTTCTGTTCACCAACTCTCTTGGATAATGCAGATATTAGCTTCTTACTATTGCTATCGGTGCTATTCTCACTTTCAGATTTCTTACCTTTATTATCAGTCTGTTGATCCTCCTCGTTCCCTTCATTTATGTCAGAATCTATCTTACGCTTCTGAGATTTAAACTTGGAGAATTGCTTTTGCCAGGGGTTTTCAGGATACATTGTTACATTTTTGTTCAAAGAACTACTTCTCATCTTCATCAAGTTTTTATACAACTGTGAAAAACCTGCAGCCGACAGGAATTGTTCTGGAATGAAATTTGTGGCAGTCTTTGGGTAGTCCAATAGTTTAACAATGCTATCTCTTTCTTCTTTGATCTTCTTACTGGTGACCTCAAACTTTCTTGCTTCAAGTATTAATGCTTCTTCTTCAGCAACTTCAGCAGCTGATCTGTTGAACAACTTTTCTAAATTGTGTTTTCTATTCAAATCTTTTTGTAAACTGAAGTTTAATAAATCATTCATCTCATATCTACCATTAAATTGGAAGTATATCAGACAACTCTTGTAAAATATGTAACGTATTTCTGAAATGGTAAATGCCTTGTTTAATTCTTCTTGATTATCTATGTTGAATCTATCTTGGATAACAATCCATTTCAAATCATAGATCTTGGCAAGGTCTAATATTTTTTGGGCAATTTCAAAAGTCAAGTACTTCAATTTTTGTTCTATCAACATATGTGTTTGACTTAAATAATCAGGTTCTGGTAAATCGGATCTTAATTTTTCCTCATCAAGTTCACTTATTTCAGCTTCTGGATTTTCCTTTTTCAATTCTTCAAATTTAAGATTCTTAAAAGACTCAAAGTCTTTGTTGTACTTAAGCTTTAAAGAGTGAACTATACCTGGAATCAAACTATCTTTATACTTCTTCAAACTCTCATCAAAAACATCTTTGCTTACAAAGTAAGGTATTTTATACTGATGGATGTATTGGTTAAACTTGTGGGTTATATCTCTTGAAGCATCATCATCCTTATCCAAATACTTATCAAGTTTTATCCATTGCTCATAGCTGTTATTCTTATACTTAATCTTGTTGGAGTAAGTCCATTTGCTAACCTTGTTAACCTTCTGTTTAGGTTTGTTCAGCTTAAGAGAAGGTATCTTGTCACCTATGGCGTTGTAAAGCTGTTTTTTGGTATCGTTTTGGTTTGCAGTGGAAGTATCACCAGCTGAAGAGCTCATGATATCCATCAAATCATTAGTGCTAGACATGTTGTGGAGTTGTTGTTTGGTGTTTCTTTTTTGAATTGATTTTTCATTAAAGCATTTTTCGAAGTTTTCCAAAGCGTTAAGAAGAAAAAACAACAAGGGGGATAGGTTTTCCCACATCTGCTAAATCAGTTATCAACGCCTAAAGTGTGAATGTGATGATCACCAAAAAAAACAATAACACACACGTAAATATACACTGTGATAATCACACATGGCTGTTAAGAGAATATGCAGTAAAATTTCTAGGCTTTACAACTCTCCTCTAGTTAAAGTATGGCTGTTTTCCTTACTGTTCAAACTATTCCTCGTGTTTAGTTACAAATCAACTCAATATGGTAAGTTCTCGTCTATACTGGATATAACTAGGACTTTTCCTTTGAAGCAATGGTATCATAAAGGAGGAGATTTGCCACCTTTAGCCATGTATTGTCAGTATCCGCTATCATTGCTGATTCCTGAAAACTTACAAGATGATAATATTACAATGGTGTGTCGTAAAATAAGTGTAATCATATCAGAGTTCATATTAATACCAATATTGAGTTCCTTTGCTACGGAAAAACAAAACCTTCTCATATCAGCTAGTATTATACTTAACCCATGTTTCTTTTTACTAGACCACATTTATTTCAGTTACAACGGATTTGTTTACGGATTTTTGATACTGTCGATAATACAATTGAAACGTGAAAGGTATTTGAAAACAGGATTTCTACTAGCCCTTGCTATATCGTTGAATACAGAGTTTACTTGGTTAGTTCCATGTTTTCTAGCGTATTTAATAAGATCTTACTGTTTAGATTTTGTAAAGTTTGAATTTAAAACATATTTATCACTTTTGAAGGTTGTAAAATGGACCAATTTGATAAAACTAGTATCCGCCATTGGTCTAGGATTTTTATTGCCTTTAACACCATTTGTTTACCACAAGGCAACACTTACTGATTACAAACAGATTTATAAGAAGCTATTTCCTAAAAATACAGTTTTAATGAACGAGAACCATTCTACAGCAAATGTATGGATCCTGTACTCATTCACCGACAAACTACTAACTCAACTTTTCAAGTACTTCAACAAGGTCAACAAGGTCAAATACTTTGAAAACCATAAGATAATCAACATAATCAAGAAGAACGAGATCAAACAGAATATGAACACCTTCAACATACTACCTGTAATACAACCGGAGATCAACTTCTACCTCACATCCTTTTATCAAACCCTGGCAATAATTCCACTATGCTTCAACAGCAACTTCAAAAGATTCATAGGAAGTTTAACTTTATGTTCCTACTCAAACTTTCTTTTTGGCAGAAACGTAATCTCCACCAAAATCCTCATGCTTCTTATACCATTTTCCTTCTTGGTCATATTTGATAGAAGACTATTAACCCCCTTCATGCTTTCCACCAGCTCCGGGATTGTTTCTCTCTTCCCTTTATTGAACTCTCCTGAGTTATTTCTGATAAAACTCACATACACAACTCTATGGATGATTATATTTTATTTGTCGTTCTATACCTCCACGAAGAACAATGCCGAGAACAGAAGAGTTTGGTTCTTTGATAGACTCTCCATGATTTACATCGTCAGTTTGTTCCCAATGATTTTGATTTGTGGGGTATTGGATACTTTTGAAATCAAAGGCAAAAAATATAAACACGCCGCAGCATTGATATATAACTGTTATTGTTCTCTAGGCATCATAACCTCATGGTTCGGACTGTCGTGGCTGTACAACTTCGACGAACACATGTGGGAATGAGATTATATTTACTTTTTCTTTTTTAATATCATTTTCGGACTTCTAGGTATTTTGTTTTGAAGCTTGTTCATTGGGTTGTATTGCTTGAAGAAATCGTCGTTGTTCATTTGTGATGTATTATTCTCATCGTTGTCCTCATATCTCAAATCTAAGTCAATGGCATTGTCCAGTTTTTCTAGCTGATTGTTGTTGCTCAACCCATTTGGGTTGTTCAGTTGATTCACATTGGCGTGGCTCATGCTGTTTTGATTGTTTGCCAACGGGGATGAATATACAGCTTGGGAAAATGCTTGAAAAATGCTATTGTTAGGGGACTGCATCACAGAATCAATGTTGAACATCATTCCCAAATTCTGGTTTTGCATGTTGTTCACAATCTCCCTAGCATTGAAGATAGGTGTCCTGTTGGTCTTGTTTTGATTGTTTATTGTTACATTATCCTTATTATTAGGACTTAGACTAAAGTACTTGTTATAATCATAATCTTCAAGTTGTTTGTTCTTAGCAGAATATGGCGACCCCATATTGAAGAACTTGCTTGCCGAATTCAATAAAGAATTTGTAAAATTGTTTGGGTTCATTTTTGCATTTGGTGTTTGATTCAAAATTGACATGTTCATTGGCGACAGTTCTAGCAGTGCTGGTATGGCTATTTCCATCTCATCCGTGTTCAGTTTAACTGATGTGTTTAGTTTATTCTTGTTGTTTGTATGTTGGTCTTGAAAGTGGATTGATGCTGACAGTGGTGGAGTTTTCAGTTTCTCATCACTCTCAAGTTCATCCTTGTTGGCCTTCACGTTTATCATTGAGTTGTTCATGTCGTCATTTTTGCTTGTTTCATTAGTTTGATACTTCTGGAGCATATTCATAATCTTCTTCTTTTCATCGTCATCTAATTCCTTTTTTTCATTAGCCAAAGGATTATTCCATTTTAAATAATCATCCTCAGTGTTAGTTTTTTGAGTATCCTTTAAAGTAACAAAATCATGATTCTCCGTCATAATGTTGATTTTGTTACTTAAGAAAAAATCCATCCGATTATCCTCATCTATATCCATCATGCTATTATTTTCATCTATCTTTTCAATGTATGCCTTTCCTGACTTATCCAGCTTTAAGGACAACTTGGATAATTGTTTTCTAGCTGTTGAGGTTATCGATGAAGGTGTTTCATTTGCATTATTCTTATTAGAAGTAAAGTTGGTGTTCATCTGATTGACATTGTGTATTGGTGTTTCCAAATTGTTTAATAAACTATTCTTTCTTGATCTTTTCTTCTTAATATCCTTGACAGATGAATTCAACATACTATCATTTTTGAAACTATTAGGATCTGTATTCACAAACGTATCACTATCCTTGGCATTTGTATTTATGCTATTGTTTCTGTTTCTAGTAGGAGTCTTTTGATTAGTGCTTGACATGATTTTCAAAACATCACTTATGTTACCATTGCTAACAGATTTGCTTATCTTTATAGAATCTTGCTTGTTCATAGGTTTTAAAGAAACATTACCTGTAGAGATACTCTTAACAACCTTCTTTGGAGAGTTCTTAACAACTTTCCTATCAAGAGTAGGAGATATATCGGATTTAATATTAACAAAGTTGAGTTTATTAGGTGTGTTTATGTTAGACTTACTTTTTTTATTTGGAGAAGTGTCAAAACTTAAAACATTACCAAATTTCTTAACCTGTTTACCGTTCTTTTCTTGATAAATCTGCTGTTGAACTTTCAAAGAAGTAGCTGCCATAGGAGACATCATAGGATCGTTATAGTTCTTAATAATTCTAGGTCTTCCTCTACCCTTTTTAACAGTTTCCGGGCTTTTTGTGGCTTTACTATCTACACTTGAATGACCGGGAGTTCTCTGTATTTTAACCTTGTTGACAATTGAGTCTGTGGCAACGGGAATAACATTGGTGAAGTACTGTTTGTTCACCGAATTGGCATCATTCTTCTGATTAGAGCTCATTTTGGTGTTTGGTTGTTTAATCGTTGTGTGTTTTCTCGTTGTGAACTTTTAACTAACAAGATTTTGATCGTGCCAGATTTTTTTCTTTCTTGCGGTTGTCTAACCAAAAAAAAAAAAATTGCCAGGGGAAAAAAAAAACGGCTCACACGTTTAACAAGGCGGAATGTACTCAGTAGTCATATTGAGGGTGATTTGTATATAACTATTTAATCTAAAGAAAGAATGTTTGGACTAGGGCCAACTGGAGTTATGCTTAAAGGATTGATTCTCTTGTGGGATCTTGTGTAGTGCAACTTACAGTGTGCAAAGTTGGTGGTGTCTCTGAAACCACTTGTTTCAGGGTGATTGTACAACTTAATCATCCAGTTGTTTATGAACGGATAATCAGATCTTATCATCTTCAAATTACACTTGAAGTGTTGATGGTAAACTGGATCAAATCTAACAATAGTCATATACAATCTGATATCAGCTTCTGTTATTTGATCACCAACAAAGTACAAGGTTTTGTTTTTGTCCAAAAGATCTTGCTCATCATACTTTTGTTTGAAATGTTCTTCTACTTCGTCTAAAGTTTCAAATAGAATATACAAATTTTTTTCGTATGGTTGTACTTGCTCAGCAAATCCTGTCTTGTACACACCATTGTTGATTGTTTCGTATATCTTGTCATTCCAGTAATCAATGTTCTTTTTATCCTTCTCTGGATATAGTGACTTTATGAATTGCTTTTCCTTGTCACTGAATTGTAACAATCCTTCTGGATCACTCAACATTCTTAAAATTTCAGAACTTTCATTGTTAACTATAGTCTTGGTTTTGATATCATACAAAATAGGAACAGTGAATCTACCATCATAGTTTGGGTTTGATGAATAGTACAAATCTCTTAGATGTTCAAATCCATTAATGTGATCTATAGTACCGTCAAAGTCGTATCTATTACCGTTATTGTCACAATTGGCAAATGAATGGGTACAGTTGTTGATATTCTTATTCAAGTATGGAGTCAAATCAGATAATACACCATATCTTTCATTTTTATCTCCATTGTCCACAGTAGTGAAAGGAGAATTGTCATCAATTGGCAAAAATCTCCACCCCTTAATAGCAGTAGGGTTGGAAGTGTTAGTTTCCGGACTGGTTTCCATGTACCAATGGACTATAGACATGGAAATAACATTAGTCAACCCCAAGATGGATCTGGCACAAGAAACTCTGGATGCCCAAGGACAAGCCAAACTTATGTAGAGGTGGTAACGCTTTGGTTCGGGTTTATAAACCGGGTGGGATTTGGAGATGAATTCTCTGAATGAAGATGTTTGTCTTTTGAATTCTCCTGAAGCAGGGTCAGACCAAGACTTGTTGTTTTGTAAATCACTAGACATGTTGTTTGTTTGGTTGGTTTTATTGGTTAATATGATTTCCTCTAACACAGTTTAAGTATCTTACACAGAGAGACACGTTTAAATGCTTTAGTAAGCAATTATTAATGCGTGGAAAAAGATTTGCTGTGGGGAGAGAAAAAACCCGCTATAAATTCTGATACGTAGTGATCAATGTTTAAGCCGTGCACAAGAGAAGACAAAATTGGACCTTCAGAATAACTAAGGGGGCTGATAACATATCAATCACCACACTTTATCAGTCACGACGTTTAATTTTATATGTAGTAATATATACTTTGATAAGATGTAAAATCACTTACAAATCTAGAATGTTTGGAACAGGTCCTACAGGAGTAATTGCCAGTGGATTGACTTTTCTTTGAGTTCTAGTGTAGTGAAGCTTAATTTGAGCAAAGTTAGTCGTGTCTTTAAAGCCTGTTACTTTAGGGTTGTGGTACAGCTTAACCAACCAGTTGTTTAAATATGGATAATCGTGTCTGATCATCTTCAAGTTACACTTGTATTGTTGATAGTAAACTGGATCAAATCTGATAATTGTAACATACAATCTGATGTCAGTCTCAGTTAATTGATCACCTAAAATATAGAACATCTTTTCCGGATTTTTCAAATCAGCTTCACTGTACTTACTCTTCAAATGTTTTTCAACTCCATCCAAGTTATCAAATAATTCAAACAAGTGATTTTCGTATTCTTGAGTTTGATCAGCAAAACCAGCTTTGTAAACACCCATATTAATTGGAGCAAAAATCTTTTCGTTCCATTGGTCAATTTCCTTAGCCAATGAGTCTGGGTAAAGAGTAGTGATTGAGTCTGACTTTTTGTCAACAAATTGTAATAAACCTTCAGGATCACTGAACATTCTTAAAATTTGATCACTTTCATTGTTAACAATGGTATTTGTCTTGATATCATACAAAACTGGAACACTGAATCTACCGTCAAATTCTTTATTGGCAGAATAGTACAAGTCTCTGATGTATTCAAAACCATGGACATGATCAATGGTACCATCAAAGTCGTATCTGGTACCGTAGTTGTCACATTTGGCAAATGAGCTAGTAGCATTGCTGATTTTGTCAACATACGGAGTTAAATCAGAAACATCAGTGAATCTTAAGTTCTTGTCACCATTTTCAATGGTAGTAAACTTCTTGTCTACTGGAACAGGTAAAAACTTCCATCCTAAAGGCCTTTTGCTGCTTTCATCAGTTTCGGCATACCAATGAGTAATAGACATAGAGACTACACTGGATAATCCCAATAATGCTCTGGCAATGCTTGCACGTGAAGCAAATGTGCAGATAACACTGATATACAAATGATAACGGTGAGGTTCTGGTTTGTAAACAGGGTGGGATTTTGAGATTATTTCAGTGAAGTGAGTAGGTTTACAAAGAAATTTAGTTGTTTGATCTTGAGACATTTTCAGAATACTTTGTTTAGGTTGTGATAGTTGAAGTTTGAATTTCATAGATAAACCCTTAAAAAAATTAAATCTTCAAATTTTTTATAAAGTAAATTAAACCAAAACTTTGAAAATCTTCACTAAATTTATTTAAATTTCAAAGAAAAATGATCATCACTACTTTCTAAAATTCATGTCATCAACTTTGATGACCAAATCTTTTCTTAAAATGACCCAGTTCACCCTTATCTTTTCCTTTTAAAAAAAATGTGTCAAAAAAGTCATTCTCCACGATAAATCGGCACGTGTATGGGAGCAGCTCAACTTCTTCAACTTACCTTAAGAAAAAAAAGCCATCAAACAGAAGTTGAATTTTTTTTAAAAAAATTTAAAAAACTTAATCATATGTGATTATCTGCTATATTTAATATCATCTTAAGTTTTTAGAACTGTTTTGATCTTAGAAAAAGAAGAATTCAAAAACCATACAAACAACTAATAATAATTAATGTCATCTAACAAAGCCTTATTTGCTGGTAGAACTATTCTAGCCTCCAGCATCTCCAAATCCTATACTCAAGAAATTGCTCAAAAATGTCAAGCTATCTCATCTTCTATAATGACTCCTCAAGGTAAAAAGCCATTTTTAGTTGGTTTTCTAGCCAATGATGATCCTGCTGCCGAATCTTATGCCAACTGGACTAAGAAAACCTGTGAAGAAATGGGTTTTGAATATCAATTAAGAAGAGTTCAAAACAAGGATTTCTTAGAAGAAAGAATCATAGAAGCCAACAACGACGATGCTGTTGATGGTATCATGATTTACTTCCCTGTATTTGGTGATGCTCAAGATCAGTACTTGAAACAAGTCATCAGCTTGGAAAAAGATGTTGAAGGTTTGAATCACACTTACTACCAAAACATGTACCATAACATCAGATACTTAGATGAGGAAAAGACTAAGAAATCTATTGTACCATGTACCCCTCTAGCTATTATAAAGATTTTGGAATACTTAAAAATATACAATCCTTTACTTCCTGTGGGTAATAGACTTTACGGTAAGAAAGCTATAATCATCAATAGAAGTGAAATTGTTGGTAGACCTCTTGCTGCTTTGATGGCCAATGATGGTTGTGTGGTGTATAGTGTTGATGTTCATAATATCCAAAAATTCACCAGAGGTGAAGGTTTGAAATTCTCCAAGCATCATGTTGAAGACTTAGGTAGTAACACTCCTGAATTGTTGAAACAATTATCTATGGATGCTGATATTGTCATCACTGGTGTTCCAACTGATAACTACAAATACCCAAGTGAAAATATTAAGGAAGGTGCTACTTGTATCAACTTCTCTTTCCACAAGAATTTCAACGAAGACGTCAAGTCTAAAGCCGGATTATATGTTCCAAGTACAGGTAAAGTCACCATCTGTATGTTATTAAGAAACATGTTGAGACTGATAGAAAACAAGTATCAAAATAAAAATAATGCTTAAAAGATAACGATTAAATCTTTATTTATTTATATACAATCCTTATTTCTTAACTTTCTTTCTAGATGGTTGTTCAAGAATTTCTTGTTCTTGTTCTAAAGTATATGGCTCTTCGTCACTTGGGATATCTTCTTCATCGTCATTTAGATAATCTTCTTCCATGGCTTCATAATCAACTTGATCGTATCTTGGTTTCAAACCCTTCATCTTTCTTGTCTGTAGACCACTTAAATCTTGCTTACCCATGTGGATTCTACCTAATTTATCACCCATGACATCCATTTCAATATTCTTTTCCATCTTGAAGTTGTTAGCATTGTTGGCACCGTAAGCTTGCTTAGGCTTCTTCATGGCTTCTTTTTCCATATCGGCAGCTGGTAATTGTTCTCTACCAACCTTGAAGTCTAATCTTGGACCCATTTCTTCTAATTCAATTCTTGGTAGTAACTTACCAGTGTTGGAATTTACGACACTACCGTTATTAGATTTGTATGACTTAATTTTATAAACTCTGAATAAAACATTTGGTAACTTGTTGCTAACTGTTTCATCATATTCACTATCAACAGACAAACTGATGACATATTGTAAGGCCTTGGCATCTTGTATTTGAGAAGAACTGTCACCTTTGTATAAATCCATGAACAAAGACTTTATGTGTTTATAAGTAGGGTTGGTGTTGAAGATGTCACCTTGGATGGAGAACATTGGCTTCAAACCAACGTTGTATGTCAACTTCTTGAAATCTTGCATCAACTTGAAGTTTTTAACAACTTGTAATTCTATGATATCGTAAACTTTGTATTCAAAAAATCTGACAAAGGTCAAGTTATTTGGTCTCTTCTTGTTGTTGGAAGATAGAACAATAATAGAAGCATCGTTCTTATCACTGAAGAATTCTAAGTTTGTGTGGTCAGCCTTGTCGAATGGTAATAAATCCTTGTTTTGGTTCTTCTTGGTGAACTTCTTCATGTATGGCTTCTTCATGTTACTTAAGTCAACAGTTATGTCATGTAAAGCTTGGTTAGATGTATGGGTTGGGATGAACAAAGCAGTTTTAACATTTTCAACTAATTTACTTTCTTTGTTTTCCAAAGCTCTCTTGGATCTGGCGTTTTTTGGCTTAGTAGATCTGATCATTGTGTATAAATGGTTTGGGATTACTATTATAGATATTGTATTTGGTCTTTCATTAGAATCTTTAATAAATGTTAAACTAATCATTTATGTTATTTTTTTAAAAAAAGAAATCTTTAAAGATGAAGTTAGGTTAGAAAAAATTCAGTATGTAGAAATTTCCTAAACAGGTAATTTTTGGAGGGAAACCATGGAACACCAGCGGCAACCAAAAAAAAAAAGAAACTAATGCAAGTCACGTGTTAAGTCTGATTCGCCATTTCTCAAAGAACCACAAACTTGTTTAGTTTTTTTTTGTGTAACTTTAAACCATATGATTGACATGAGAATCCATACACTTCATCAACACGTTTTAAGTGTATTTTTCTTTGGTTAAATTCTATACACTGATACCAAGCTAATAATCTATATTAGATACATTTATAAATCATGTCAAGATCATCTGTCACTCCTGCAAAGATCATGCCTAGACCATCTAACAAGAAGTTGAAGAAACTAGAGAAACTGAAAAGAAAGTCGCCTAGCAACTCTGCTCCTTCTTCCAGTGGCTCTACCATGTCTTCTCAATCTGAAAGTTTAAGTCACGAAACAAACCATATTGATGGAATTGATAGTATAATTGAAAACATTAACAAAGAGGCAACACCAATAGAACAAGATATCGAAATTGATACTCCTGTTCTGAATAATGATGAAATACATGAACCACATGAATCTACTAATGATAAAGAAGGTTCTCTAATGAACGAAAATAAAATTCAAACACCTGTCGAAACCAACGGCGGAGTTATAACACCAGTTGCTGAAGTCGAACAACCAGTAGCAGCTATAGAACAACCTCAAGAGAATGATACACCAATAGTTGAACTTCAAGAACCTGTAACAATAAATGAAGAAAATGATGCTACACCAGTTGAATTGAGTAATAGTGACGAAGATGTTCCAATTGTAGTTGAAGAAACAAATAATGAACCATCTGTAGCAGTGGATAAAGAAATTGTGATTGAAGCAACAGCTGAAAACCCTCAATCCGATGAAAATGAAATCAAAACTGAAGAAACAGCTAAAGAACCTTTATCCAATAATGACATTGAATTTGAAGATAAAGAGCTGGTTCACAAACCTGAAGTAAACATAGATGACGAAATCAACACTGAAGAACAAGTTTTAAACAATGTCAATAAATCTGAAATGGATGTAGTCGTTGAGCAAGAACCAACTATTGAATCTAGCATTGAAGCTCCAATTGAAAACTCACTTTCTGAAGATACTAACGATGTTCCTATGGAAGAAATTGTACAAGAGACACCATTTGTTAATTCTGATGATAAAAGTAACGAGAATCCAATCCAGTTCGAATCAAAGATTCCATTATCCAACGAACAAGTTGACTACCCTAACGAGACTGAAAAGTGTGTTGACGAAGAAGACATTTCTATGGATGTTGACACGGAATCTGAAGCATTCACTGAAAATCAACAAAAATTACCTTTACAGGAAGAAGTAGCTGCCGAAATCATCCAGTCAGAAGGAACCCCTGAAATGGAAGTTGAGTCTGTCCAAGAAGTTGAATCCGACTTCAACGACATAGAAATTGTTGAATCTGTTGATGAACAAATTTTTACTATCAAGCAAGATGTTTTAGATTTTATCAACGTGGAAGAGGCATCTGCCGTTAGTGTTTCTGATGAATCTACAAAAGATAATGTCAACATACTTTTGAATCATAGAAAATATGTTTTGAAATCTATAACCACTGAAGAAGCAACACCATTTGCTTCAGGAATATTAGCCAGTCAATTGAATGCGGACTATGACATATCTGTTAATATTCTAAAGAATGGTCACATCAAGTTCTCCAATATAAGTAACAGACATGTCTTGAATTTGGAATACAATCTTTTGGAAATATTACAAATATCTCTGGGTCAATTGCCATATCTAAAGGTGTTTTTGAAGTCCAACTATTCATCAAATTCTTTAAATGATAGAGTTCAAGGTGAGATGAACCCATCTGTGCTGATATTGGACACCTCTACCGGCTCTTTATGGGACTTTGAAAGTATCAAGGGATCTTTTGGAAAACAATCATTTTTCCATAGGCAAAATAATATTTTGAAGAAACTTCAGTTTACTGCTGAGAAAGATATTACATTCTTACCAAAGAGTGGATGTATTTTATTCAAGAATGATAAAAACCAATTGATACTATTCAATGTTTATAAGAACCAAGTAACCTCTTTGAAACACAAGCATGAAAAGAGAAGTAAGGGATTGTTCAAAAAGGTTTTTTCCTACATTGAAACACCAAGAACTGACGTTGTAGATTTTGTCGTTGAGGAAAGCTTCAATGACGACACGATCACTGTGTTATTCACTTCAGACATTGCAATGTACCACATTAGAAAGCACAACGGTTTGCCAGATTCAAAATACCACTTTGACCAAAATGTGGAATTTGATGCAGTAGAAAAAGATGACTTGATCTACAACAGTGTATTGGACAAGCAATTTCCTGTCACATTATTAGCCTTGAATAAGGTATATTCCGACAAAAAGAATTTCTTTTACTCAATGCTCGTTGCAAAAGACATTTCTAAACTAGTTCATGTCAACATCAGCATTTCTGATAAGTTTGAAGTTTTAGGATACTATGAGCTTGATTACTTTGAGCAAGCAAGTGTTCATTATAGAGGCAAATTAAATGTTCAAGTATCCTATATTGATCAACAAGATTTCTACACATCATTCATCACCTACAAGAATGAAATTTTGTTCTCTGAAATTCCATTGAATAAGAACAACAATCAGCTATTATTCTCTGATGTGGTTGTATACACCGAAGAAACGAGTGTTTTGCCTGGAACTGTTTACCAAATTGAATATGAGAATGAAAAATCCACATGTCTATCATATCAAACGGGTTGTGGAGGTCAATTCACATATTACCAACTCCACATCAAGAATCAACCAAAAGAAAGTAGCATTATTGATCATAGATTAGAGTTTTTGAACTTCCACATAGGCAACTATATCTTTGATAAGGTTATTGACAATGATTGTGAATTGTTTTGTAATAAATTGGACTACCAATGGTTAAGTGCTGATACTGGTGTATTTGAAAAAGCCTTCAAGAACCAAATTGATTTAATTATCAGTAGTAGTGAAACTTCCCAACAACAAAAGATCTCTTTGCTTGATAATGGGTTAAATAATATCAAGGTTAACATTGGTTCATGGTTGACTTTTGCTAGTGATGAGTTTATGAAGGAATTGATTTTGACTATACTTGGGAATTTAAGCTCCTTGAAAGTTGTCAGTTTAGTTAAAGTATCCACTTCTTCTGCAGAACAATCTGTACTTGATGTTTTCAAAAACTACAACCAAACTTTCATTGCTGGTGAAAAAGTTGACTCAACCTTTGGAAGCCTATTGGACTTTGTTTCTGATGTTATCTATGATCCTTTGTTGTGTGAAGTCGATAGACAATACAGATGTCAATATTTCAATGAAAACATCGGCATGTCTTTATATGATAGTGTGCTATTTTCCACCAAGGTTAACAACAACCTAACAAACTTTGTAGCTATGACACGGAGTTTGAACTTAGAATACAGTGAAAAAGTTATTTCTGGATTAGTGACTGTTTTGAATCTTTTATACTATCAAAATCAGTTAGGAATCAACAGAAAGGAAACGCTAGTTTTAAGTATCGGCAGTATTTTTGATGCATTTAAGGACAAGCTACAATTGGACGAGATAAATGCAATTAAGTACATAACTATCTTAAACAAGGATTGGGTTAGTATGTTCAAGATCTACGACTACTTAGCCAGTACCAAACAAATTACTTATTCTGAGTATCCAAGTTTCTTTGACTTAGAAGAGGACAAAAAGATTTTAATCAGCAAGTTCCTAGACTTGTACTTGAACAGAGAGTATACGGCCAAGTTGCAGAACTTCTTTGACATCATGGGTGGATTGGGCAACACCTTCTTTATCAAGGAGGTCTACGAAGAATTAAGCTCAAGAGAGAAGAAGGATATTGTCACTGAAGTACTATGGGCATTTGAAACCTTGATCAACAAGGACTACAAGAAAGCTTTTAAAGTTTTATCTGAAGTTGAAAACAACAAGATGCAGCCTGTGGTAGATGGAAAGAAGAACTACAAGGATTTCAAAGAGTTCAAGGACAGCATGATGAGACTATGTGAGGTTTTAAGTTCAGATGAAGAAAAGTAAACAGTGTGATATATAGAACAATCATTATTGATAATTTTTTTTCAAAAACAAAAATGACGCAACTAAACACTCATTTTCATTTTGATAGACTTGTATGGATTATAATCTTTGATTTCAAAGTCTTCTAGCTTGAAATCGTCAATATCTTTAACATCTCTATTGATTTCCAAAGTTGGGAATTCTCTTGGTGTTCTCTCGATTTGTTCCTTCAGAGCATCGATATGATCTTTGTATACATGAGCATCACCCATAGTATGGATGAACTCACCACAATCCATATCGACAACTTTAGCAATCATTTTAGTCAACAAAGCATAAGAGGCGATGTTGAAAGGAACACCAAGACCCATATCACAAGATCTTTGGTATAAGATGCATGAAAGTTGAGGTTTTTGGTCTTTAGGGAATGATACGTAGAACTGACAAAAGACGTGACATGGGGGAAGTGCCATTTTTTTAAAGTCAGGAGGGTTCCAAGCCGACATGATGATTCTTCTGTCGTAAGGGTTAGTCTTCAATTTATGGATGATGTCGGACAATTGGTCGTATCCCTTGTTTGTGTAATCAGTGTGACAATCAACATATTCAGCACCAAAGTGTCTCCATTGGAATCCATAAACTGGACCTAAATCACCTTCTTCTCTGTCAGTCAAACCAAGGGAGTCTAAGTATTCACGAGAACCATTACCATCCCAGATCTTTACGCCTTCTTTTTGTAAGTTTTTGTTGTTGGTGTCACCTTTGATGAACCAAAGAAGTTCGAGTATGATGGCTTTGGTGAAGACTCTTTTGGTGGTTAATAGAGGGAACTTGTTGTCTTTTAGAGAAAATCTTAATTGTGGAGGAGCAAAGATGGATAAGGTTCCAGTACCAGTTCTGTCTGGTCTTGATTCACCGTTTTCGATGATGTTTTTACATAAATCTAAGTATTGGAGTTCTTCCTTGTTGATATAATCAGCCATTGTCTTTTGGGTTATACTTCTTTTACTTTTTTTTACTAAATTCTGACTTCTGTTGAGTTGATTAGGGTGAGAGTATATGTGTAAGTTTTCAAAAAAACCTGTGTTATTTTTTTTTGGCTGGAGTAAGAAAAAAAAAGTTTTGGTAGTAGCTGACGCGTTTTCGTGTGCTGTCCCAAAAAGGAAATTTACTGTAGAAAATGTTTGCGGGTAACGTATGTCGGATATAAGAACATTCACATGTACAACTTCTGTTTATCCCCCCATTTATAGAGTTATTTTTTCTTCCACGCTGATTAACACTTTAAGATTTGCCATCTAGATAATCAGCAAATATACTACCAAACAACACTTGCTAATATTAACATGAACTATAACATCTTTGATGAAAGTGACAGCGAGAATCTAGACAACGCTTGGAAAGACCCTTTGGAAGATGATCACCAATTTATTGATAGAGAAGAAAGCGATTATGAATACACCAAATATTCCGATAACGATAACAACTCTTTTACCGAAGAGTTTAATATAAGCGCTGCTGAGTCTGATAACAATTCTATGAAACAAATCCTTAACGAGATCATACCTGAAAATGACAATTCTAACTCTTTTTTGAATTTACAAGAAGATAAAGTTGATAAGGAGATCAACCTTGAAGAAAACATATTTGATGATACAAATGATGTTAACATATTTGAGGATTTGCCAACAGCAGATTCACCTATAGACACATCATTTATCAAATCAAACAATAACGTAAAAACTAGTTTAAAAAAGACACATGGTTTGAAAGTTCAAAAGTTATACAACAAGGAAAAGAGTGTCTCCACCAAAAAGGCTGATATTTTAGCCGTTGAAGAACCTAAAGTTGCTTTGCCAAAGATTGAAGTTCCAATTGAGGAAAAGCTTCAAGATATTTCCATAAACTCAACTAATACTACTCCTGTAAAGGTAAAAAAGACTATAACTGATCTACCCAAACCCGAGCCAGTTTTACTCACTTCAGATCCTGTACATATTATAGAATTATCAGATCCTTATAAAGTAGGTGACATAACCAATTCATTTATAGAATTTCAGATCACAACAACTTTATCTCCAGATACGGTACTAAGAGGGAATAAAGTGGGTATTTATGAACAAGATCGTACTTTTATTGTGAAGAGACGTTATAGTGATTTCCGTTGGTTGTACAGACAACTCCAACAAACTTATTGGGGGTACATCATTCCATCACCACCTGATAAATCTTTGAAAAATCTATTCACAATTTCAGATCATGATAAAGTTAGTTTAAAGAGAAAGGATTTATTGCTCAATATGTTGATCAAAATAGCAAGCAATCCACACATTCAGTATGATGAGAATTACTTAGAATTCTTAACAAATCAAGAAGCTCACAAGTTTTCAGAATATTACAAAATCAAGGATCAGGAAACACTTTCATATGCCATCAATGATCCGCTGGATTTATCTGAGATATCCAGACTAAGTGAATATAAACTATTTGGTCCAGAAGATGGTTTAAACTTTTATGAAGAAGCCAGGGGTATGGAAACGGAACAATATTTGAAAAAAAGAGTCACTCAAGCCATTAGAGGTCATAGTAGCAACAACTCCTCTTTGACAAAGGCGTTGTTTGGCTTTGCTAGTAATGTTATAAATGAAGGTGCTGATCATGATGTACCACAATACAACGAGCCTGATAATTACTTTGATGAAGCTGAGGATTGTTGGGATTCATTGTTCACTGAGTTGAAAAACTTGGATAATGTTTTGAAACATTTGAAAGAAAGTAAAGAAAAGTCTATGAAAGATTTAGTCGAATTGAGTGATGTGTTGAATAAAATGAAGAATCATAATGTGTCAGAAACTCTTAACAAACTGTATCATTCGTTTGCAGAAGTTCAATTAAACATAAGTGATGTTTTGAAACGTTCGAGTGATATTGAAAAGTTTATCTTTTCAGATTATGTGCAAGATCAATTAAGATCACTTAATAATAGTACTTCCATTTTCAACCAGAGATACAAACTAGGTTCCATTTTAGTGTTACTTGAATGGATTGTCAAGAATAAAAAGTTTGGTAAAACCATTTTGGAAGGTGAAGCCTTAAAGAAATGGGAAAGTCGTTACAACACAGTCAAACTAAAGTGGAGAGAGATAGGTGTCGTTATCAAAAGACAGCTGTACGAATTTGACATGAACAGAGTTGTTGAGTTCAGAAACTGTATAGAGATATACATAGAAACTTTCAAGGAGCAACAAAAAGAATTGATTGAAATTTGGGAAACTTTTTTGCAAACAGTTTGTTAGTTTCTATTATTTACAAGGGGTTTCTATATAACTCTAATTAATTTACTTATAAATGACGGGGGTTTTTAATGTCATATTTTTTTATATTTCACTAAAGAAACACTTTTCTCATGTGGAGCATCCATTGTCTTATCATTGATGATGATACCGTCTGTAGCCACACAGATCTTTGCATTTGAGTGATGAGAAACATACTTTTCGGCTTTGAAGAAAATGTTGTCAAACTTTCTGGCTGAGAAATGAGTCAAAATGACATTTTTAGCCTTCATTTTATGGGCAATTTCTAGAGCTTCAAAGACAGTGGAATGCTTTTTTAACTTAGCATGTGTTAGCAAGTCTTGTTGGAAAGTGGCCTCGTGAATCACATAGTCAGAACCCATACCAATCATGGAAAATTTATAATTATGTCTAGTATCACCACTTATTGACACTTTCCAAGATGAACTATAACCAGTCTTGAAAGTGAAGCTAGATGAATAAGAGGCTGAACAATGAATAGCAGGCACAGTAACTAAATTATTCAAGTTCAATTGATCATACATCTTCTTTACAAGTTTTGCAAATGAACGATCATCATTTATAGTATTATAACGACCATCAACCAAGAAACTACACATGCCAGTTTTCAATGGTGGTGCATGAACTGTATGTTTGAAAATTTCAAGAGAAATCCCAATAATTCTTTCTAAAATTTTGCCATTATTGGCAAACATTTCAACTATAAACTTCAAAAAGCCATCAGGTACTAACAAGTACAACTTTTTATTGTGATCATCTTTGTTGTAATTGTACCATTGTGTTATAACTGTAACAATACCACCAAGATGATCAGCATGCAAGTGAGATAAGTAGATGAACTTCATGTTTTTAAAAATATAAGTCAACTCTTTTTCTGTAGTTAATCTTTTCAAGGTATTAAAGGATCCTTCACCAGCATCTAAATACCCAAAGATATCCTGTCTTTCTTCAGTTACTCCATCGAAATATGGAACTTTGATCAAGTTGGATGTGACATTGGACTCAACACTTGGCTTTGATGAGTTTGTACCCATAATTGCAATTGTTGGCAACAACGAAGAATCCATTAAACTTACAGGTTTCTTATGTTTCATCAATTCTTCATTTCTTTGAACTTTTTTAACAACAAAAATTGGTTTGTAAGAACTATCTTTCAATGTTATTTGTTTTTTTATGGCAACACTTTCAGCATCTGATGAGTCGAAGGCATGTAATAATACACTATCGTCTTGGTTAAAAATGTTCACTTTATTAGCTTCTATGTTTGGGATTTCTTCATCAGCTTTATAACTTTTAATTTTATCAGTTGTTTGTGGTGAAAGATGACTGTATCTTCCAAAAAAGGCTCTGTTGACTTTTCTTTCAGTGTTTATTTCAGGATAGTTTCGAGGCATCATTGCTTTATTATCTAAAATGTCTGCAGCGTATGGATTCATCATAACCTGATTGGAGTTAATCTCAGGATGGGATATGAAGATATTGGAGTCTGGTAAGGTCTTAGTTTTTATCAAATCAATCAAGTCAAATACATCTTGGTTCAAAGTAACTTGTTCGTCCAAGAACAAATACACCAAACCGGCATTTCTTGAATCAAATTCCTTCTGTTCAAATAATTGGATCTTCAAATGAGCTAGGTAATCATTGCTGGCAACGTGCAAAACCAACAAATCTTCAAATGATCTTGTAGGACTAGACAAATCTTCCAATTTTACAAGTTTACCATCAGGCAAAGTCAATTCACCGTTTTTTATTAACAACCCTCTATCCTTGCCTTCTATTCCTAGTTCACTAGCCTTTTCTACATCAAATTTACCTGAACGTTTATTGAATTTGATAAGGTATGATACAGACATGTCTTTGACCTTAACTTTGTCTATAATAGTTCTCAAAAGATCTTTTCTACGTCCTGATGCTGAGCCAAAGTCATCTTCATAATGGGAACAATCTGCTGAATTATTATTAGATGATAAGAAAGTTTCAGCAATACATTCATCCAAGAACTTCAACTGTTGTTCAGTAAGATCAGTGATTGCTTGATTTGCAATTGATAAATCAGGATATGTGATAATAGGTTGAGCAGTGAACCCAGTCAACATTTTTGTTGAACATGTAGTATCTGGAGAAACATCAATAGATTTTCTTAAAACAAAATGTCTACACCCAGCTAAAAGTAATTTCAAATGATCATTTGGATAACATATTGGCAATGGTTTCAAGTTTGGTTGTTCAGCCAACCCCATCAAATACCCAGGCAACCCAGCCATCGCAGACCAATCTAACTTACCAGTAATCAAATAGGCATCAAATTTGGATTTGAATATGGAATTGGCAAGGACTCTTTGAATGTTTTCAGAGAAATGACCAACAAAAGTCAATCCACCTGTTTGTTTGTTCATAATTGTTAGCAAGTTGTGGGTGAAATCATGATTGTAAGGAGCTGTATGATGAATGTTAAATTCTGTAAACTCGGTTTTAACAACTTTTGCCTTCTTCATAGCTCTTGTAGTTAAATATTCTTTCATAACACGTTTTTCAGCTTTTGTCATAAGCTTTGTAGATCGTTGTATAAGTTTTTTATCAGGTTGTCTTGGCTTTTGAGACAGTGGCTTTCTGTAATGGTTCTTAACAAATCTTACACTTAAACAACTAGAAAATGAGCTCTTGAACATCACTTAGAGTTAAAGTATAAAGCGAAAAGTTAATGACACAGATATATTACCTTTCTTTGTTGGTCATTTTAGAGATCAAACTTGTAATGGCCTAGAAGTTAGAAGAACAAAAAAAAGAAATGCAATTTTGCTAGACATACAAAAAAAATATAAAATTCAAGTTTCAGTGTCGGATATAAACAACTACACTATGAGTATTGACATAAAGATTGCCATAAGAATGCTTCGCTCAACAACATCTCAATGTCTCTTTCGTCCCAAGACGTTGTTGGGCAGCTTTGTAAGAACATGATGATTCCAGTGAAGTCCATGGATTGTAACGTTGTGGCCCATTTTTCCAAAAACGCATAACAAACATACACGTGGAAGTCAATCAACTTTTGAGCTGTTGAGTTATTACTTGTGCTTAAAGTGCTGAACTCTTCTGAAAGATCATCTTTTGCATCATCCATGCTCACTAAGCTATTCTTTTTGCCTCTGAAATCATCTTCATCATCAACTTGGGTGTTTATTAATGATGAACTTTCAGCAATGTATGTATCAAACATTCTTAATACAACTCTCATTGGGAATTCTCTCATCAATAAACAATTCATCCATCTGAATGCAAATTGGAAGAATTCCACATTTTCAGCATTCAAGTGTTGGTATAATTCAGGATCTACTCTTTTACAAATATCCTCCAACTTCTTGACTTGCTTAAGAATTCCGGGTTGTCCATGGACGTAATTATCCATGATTGATTCCAAAAACCTGTCAAAGCACCAGAATGTATCAGCTTCTAAATTAGCAAAATCAATTTCGTCCATGTATTCTGAAGGGTCCAGCTCTTCTATGATTTCCCAAGTCACTTCATCTTCAGATTTATTGGCCTTGATGTAGTAATCCAATAAAAAGACTTGGTAGAACGTAGTACAGATGTCATTTATACCTTGAACATAACCTGTTGAAGGATGTCTTATTGACCAAGCATACAAAATTCTTTGTAATGACTCCTTGACTGATTGATATTGATATAACTTAATGTCCGGATGTGTTCTTTTAATATCGATATTGATTTGGTGCCATGTTTGCTTGTTGTTTTCAGTATTCTTGATAATCTCATTGTTTTTTATTTGTTGTGATATGGTGTTTTTATAAGTTTGTCTTTTTTGCTTCAAGATCTGTTCATGTCTCTTGATGTTGCTTGGTAAATATCCTAATAATAGCTTCCAGGTTATGGATTTATAAGGTAGTGGAGTTCCATGCCAACTAAGATCTCGAAGCTCTTCAACTTTTATAATCTTATTGGTGTTCAAAATGGTCTTAAACTTTTCCAATAACTTCTGTTTGTTATCGTTGGCTGTGTTCATTTCTTCTTCATTAGACTTCTCCTCTACAGGTGTGTTAATAAATTTATCTTCATTTTCTATAGTGTATTTGCTGACATTGGCACTCCAATCATCATCGTCATTGGAAAATGTCTTTGTAAGTTTTTTCTTGTATATCTTTGGTGTGCCATCCGTTGAAGTGTTTTTATCAGTATGATTTAGAGTCATCAAAGAAAATGTTCTATTCGGTTGTTGTTGTGATATATTGTGGTGGGATTTGATGTTGATTGAAGAAGTGTTTGAAGATGCTGAAATAGATCTATTAAGTTTAACTCTTGAATGATCCATCTTGGGTATGAATGTTGTATGTTTCAAGGGTATTATTATTTATTTAGTAAATAATCATATATCTTCCTCTATCTATTTCTGTGTGTTCATAAAGAGCTTGATGGAGGGAAAAAAACAACATGAATTTGCCATAAACACGAAAAAAAATAGTATTTCAAAAATAAAGATTGTTAATCGGATATAACTAACTTACAAATAAATACTATCAAACTTCTTTCCATTTCTTTAATATTGCTTTGATCAATAAATAGTAAAAGAATATATATAATCCTTTATACATAATAAACACACATATTGGTTATTTATCTCATTAGAATTATTTTATCGTAGTTTTGTTTTTTATGTCATTTATCTTGATTTATTTCTTTGGTGGGTTGTAAACAAACTTTCTAGACTTCAAAGAACCCCATTTGAATCTCTTGGTCCAGATACTTAAGAAGTATAAACCAGATAAGATGGTGATGGTCTTCAAACCTAATCTCTTTCTTTCATCTTGGAAAGGATCAGCAGCCCAGGATAAGAATTCAGTAACATCCTTGGCCATTTGGGAGGTGGTGGCTGGAGTACCATCTTCATATTCAACTAAGTCATCGAACAAGACTCTACCCATAGCAATGGCACCACCTGGGAAGTATGGGTTATAGTTGGAACCAGGAGGTAGAACAACACCGGCAGGTGGTTCTTCTGGGTAACCAGTTAATAAGGCAAAGACGTAATCACCGTTACCGTGTCTGGCTCTGGTGATTAAGGACAAATCAGGTGGTAAAGCACCTTGGTTGGCAGCTCTGGCAGCTTGTTCATTTGGATATGGACCTAAGATGTTGTCGGCTAATCTACCGGATCTCTTTCTTGGGTTACCATTTTCATCAGGTTCATCATCATATTCGAATTCAGCAGCCATTTCTCTGACTTCTGAGTTGGTGTGGGAAACACCAACTAAGTTTCTCCAGTAAATTCTATCTAGGGAGTGACAAGAAGCACAAACTTCTCTGTAGACTTGGTAACCTCTTCTGATGGAGTTGTGGTCGTAAGTTTGGGTGAAACCCTTTTCTGGCCATTGGAATTCAGGGGCGTGTAAACCATGTTCAGCAGCAGTTAAGGCATCAGCTGACAAGGATTGGGAGTATAAGAAGAAGGTTGAGGATAAACCAACGGTGGCAACACAGCTCTTGGTTAACAAGGAGTTGTAGGTCTTTTTGAAAATGTTTGAGTAGGACATGTTATATCTGTAGTGGTAAAATATAGTCTTTCTTAATTTATCTTTTTGATTTTCTTATTATCGATAATAGTACAGTTGTAAAAAGCTGATGTTTTATTATGTTGTTACTTTATTTTTTAAAAAATTTATAGTTGATGTTTTATGAATATCAATGATTTCTTACTAAAAATTTTGTGTAGATTTTAGAGTATGAATAATAAATAGAAGAGAGTTAGAATAAATAAATGATATGAATAATATATTTTCACTGGTTTTTATCTAGATTTATGATACTTTTAGAATTAAAAAAATTAGGATTGATTGAAGAATAAAAAACATATGAGAATTCAAAGGAAGAAAACTATCAAAGAAATGAAAATTTTTCTTTACCAGTGTTATTCTCTCTCTCTCTCTCTGCATATATCGCTTTGGATTTTTTTTTTTTTTTAGCCCATAAAACCAAGGAAAAAAATTTTTTCCCTCCGTTTGGACCTATAAAAATCTAAAGATTTATGTTTTGGGTGGATAGTTATCTCCGATAAAAGTTATTCATTTACCTCTCTCTTTCTCTTTTCATCTACATTATCATATAAGAAATTATTACTAGTGGATTACTTTACACTAATATATTCTTAATAGTGCTATGTTCACTTCTCTTTCTCTCAAAAACTAGTTAATTACACCATCTTCTGCTGATGTTTGTGTGGTTTTTTCCTTATAGTAACTTTGCTATTACTGCACGTGATATTAACCGCTACACAGTATATTCGAGACACACACCTGTTTTTTTTTTTGCTCTAACAAAATCTTGAAAATTATTATCATTGGCTGGAAATCACATGATCAAATCCTACATTTTAATAAACACCAAATAAACAAAACCATAACAGATGACACCAGCCTTGACTAACAGACAAATCATTGATTTGCTCAAAACGCTTCCCAATAATAATATTCTATACTCATTTGTAAAGAAAATTGAATCTTTGATTGATAATAACAGCAACAATGATACTGTTTTGAATATCATCAACAAGACATACAACATCATTCTTATTATCATAACAACGTTTGATAAAGAAACAAGTATAAGACTGGATGATGATTGTAGAGATACAAAGAAATTTAAAAAATTCTGTGATAAATACATAAGCTACTTTGATGTTGTGAAGAAAACTAGCAGCAACAATTTTGTACATAACTTGATAGATCTGGAGGTAATCTTGTACAATAAAAACAGTAAGAATGAAGTGAACAACAACGATAAAATCACTATACTGAAAAATGTTTACAACTTTACAATAAATTTTGAATCTGTATTCAATGATCAGATAGAATCAGGTCAGCTCTCTTCCATTTCCAACAATGAAGAGGAGATCACATACTGTTATTGCAATAGACCATACAACGGAGAAGATATGATTGCATGTGATAACCCTAACTGTGAGATTGAGTGGTTTCACTCGGCTTGTATAAACCTTAAGGAAATACCAGAAAATACATGGTATTGTAACGAATGCGCTAAAAACACTAATAGGATACTACCTGAAAAGCTGAAAAAGCCTGTCAAAAGACCCAAAATTTTTGTTGAAACAAGAGGTAGAAAGAAGAAGAAAATTGAAACTAGAGGTAGAAAGAAAGGTAGTAAGAACAAGCCAAAAAATGTAGTGTAAGAAAAAGGGTTATGTATTAGTTTTTATTAATAGTAATCAGGAAAAGAGCATAAAGTTGGTACCTTCAATGTTTTTTATTATTTTTTTTAGTCAGCTTCTTATTCGTAGGTCAACAAAGTAACATCAATCTCTCCCTTAAAATTTTCCAGAACGACTGAGGGAGTAATTTTTTTGTCCAGTTGGACAGTTTCTATTATTTTTCCATTAGGATTTCTTTGTTTTTTTTTAACTCAGGGATCATCATTCCCCTTGATTTTCAAATACTGAAATTTAACGTCTTCGCATATCCCTTAATTTTTTTCCCATTAGTCAAAGAAATCTTTACTCCACATTTAGTTTTAAAAACTATATAAAGAGGTCTTCTCAACATTTTGAAGAATGTTAAATTTTATTCTACATTTTAAATTAATTAGCACATTTTCTAAATTGATTACTAGTAAAGTCATAATAGACTCTAGAGTATTTTTTTAGCAGATTCTTTCTTAATAATTTAAGTCATTACTTTAAAGAGAAATATATTTCAAGTATAACCAAAAAAAATTCATTATACATATCTAGAGATGGATGAACATATAAAACAAAAACTAAATTAAAAGACTCTAGATCTTAAAAGATCACCGCTATTCAACGATAATCATAGGGTAGATACATTATATTTTTTGAAAAAAAAAAGGTACTGAATTAAAGATGGCATAACAAAAATAGAGTGTTTCCGTACTCTTTACCACTTTGACTTTCATTGATTGATGATATTTTCCTTTAAATTATACTACAATTTTGGTCTGGAACATCAAATAATCAAATTAAAAAAAAATTTTTGTTAAGATTTTCAGGGGCGCATCATTTTACAAAAGATTTTTCGCCGGCATTTGAAATTAATACCTTATTTTAAATTTTAAAGGGATATGTTACTGCAAAACCACTTTTTTTCATTAGAAAAAAGTTTAACTAGTGGACATGGCAATTCTGAAAAACTATTTAAGAAACTGCTTGAATTATTAATTGGAAATTTTTTTTGTTGTTCTTGATGCTAACTTTGACTTTTATAAGTTTTATTAAAATACTTTTATTTTAAATTCCTTATATTAAAGAGAATTGATTAAAAACCAACACCCCAATACTGAATTAAAGCCTTTAGAATACTTTATCTCAAACTATTCTCCAACAAAAGCCTTAATTTTACCAAAAAATCCACAACCTTTCAGTTAAAACTAACTAAATCTAGCTACTTTTAACTTTTCAAATAACAAAAATCCTTCTTTTTCAATCCCCGAATTTTTTTAATTTTTCACCTCTGAATTAATTAATTAAAAATTCCCCTTAAAAAAACAGAAAAAAGAACAAGAAATTTCATTAGCTTTTAATTAATACAAATTAATTTCAAAAGCCACAAAAGAAAAGAGTACACTCATTTCTTTTCACATAAAATTTTACTACAAACAAAAAAAGTTCACTACCACGTTTCTAGGTAAGATCATCTAGAAATATTATCAAAAAAAAAGTCAATTTTTCAAAAAAAAAATCAGACTTTACATCATTATTATTATTAAATTTCCCTTCCCATTTATTATTATTATTTTTTGAAGCACCATGGTTAACACTGTTAGAACCTATAACCCAACTGCTTACACTGATGCCTATGATGAAGCTGTTAAGTTGTTAGAATCATCCCATTCCCACACCGATGATATCAACAAAACCAAAATGAAATATTACAAAACTAAAACTAACTTTGATGGTAAAAATATCAACTATGCTTGTTCAAGAAGTTCTTTACCTCATTGTGAATTTGATTTAATGAACATTGAAAAAGTAATCCATCCAGAAGTTGAATATGATGTTATCAGATTCGGCAAACAAGATTACAAGTACCAAAAAGAAATCAATGAAAACCAATTCACCCAAAGTTTGTTCCACGCTGTTCACGTGTCGAAACATTGCCAAATTATTCCATCCACCTTCCAATCTTTAAATACCTGTATAAGAGATGTTTTTAAAGAATGGACCTTAGGTGATATTGATCCAACAAAACCACAATTTATTGGTGAAAAATATAATGTTATTGATTACAATGGATCAACCTATGATTTTAAAAAATTATCTGATGAAACAAAAGCTTTATTAGATAAAGAAATGAGAATGATCAGCCTCACCATATATAATGCATTTTTACGTCCAAATGACGCAACTGGATTCTCTGCTATGGTTCCAAAACACGTTTTGGACATAGTCATGGATGAATTAAGATATCAAACTCCAAATGAAATAGGTGTAGGTCAATTCATTAAAGATATGGCCAATGCTCATTTCCCAGTTAAAGTAGTTGATACCTATGAGTTTGACATTCCATGCACAAAAGAAGATCCAATAATAAGATATGTTAGCAATCACAATTTCCATCCATTATGGACCTATGCTGTTGAGCCAATGATTTCTGCAGCCAAGAAGAAATTATATTATTATATCTACTTGAGCTGTGAAGAAAAAACAGCTTACAAAAAAGCTGCAGAGCTAGGTGTGATTGAATTTTATCCTTTAGTAAAGAACTTATTGGTTCCTGCCAAAAGAGAGAAGAGAGCATCATTCACTGACAGACACAACTTAACTATCAAGAACTTTGTGTTTGAAGATGATGTTTTACTAACTGAAAAATCTAGTGAAGAGATTGTTGAAGGTTACATGAATGCACCTTATTCACTAAATCCAGAATCTTTTCAAAACGAAGCTTCAAGAAGATTTGCAAGTGAAGACAGTAAGAGCAATTATGGAGCTATCAAGAGTGAATATATTGAAAATCTTATTTTAAGATATATGACTCCTGAAGAATTAGCTGAACATAATGCTCAACATCAAAGAAAACATAAAGACAGTATAGTGCTTGCAAATCAACCAAGAAGAAGAGCTAGAAGAAGCACCAAAAATTCAGGTCATTCAACTCCAGAAAAAAGATCTTCTTCAGGCAAACAACCTCGAAACAGTAAAGACTTGTTCTATGACCCAACCACTAATATGGTTTGGGAAAAAACAAGTGTGTTTGCTGTTTTGAAAGGTGATCCTCATATAGAGCCTGTTGATGTTTCCTCTATCGAGCCAGAGAGATTACTACCATCAGCAAATAGTGATAACATGGGAAACTCTGACAAAACAGATAATTCTCAATTTTTGCAATTTTCCAGCGATGGTAGTGATTCGCTTGTTGAGGCACAAAAAAACAATCCATCACTTGCCTTTAATGAGCTTGGTTTCGAATTGACTGACCTAATGCTGTTGCCATCAAACAGCGGTGATGAGAACAATTTCAATATAACACAAAACCAAACAAAATTAATGGATGTTGCTGAGGAAAAAGACTCCTTTGCTTTAATCACTTCTGAAGAGGATGCTGCACCAATAGTACCACAACAGAAAACAAAAAGAGTAAATAAACCTAGAAAAGCTGATAAAGTAAAAAGAAACAGCCCTTTAGAATTGATAAAGCAAATGGAAGGTCACTCAGTAATACCAAAAGAAAAAATTGTTGACTCAAATAACTTTGCAGGAGAATTTGACTGGACACTTAACGATGACGATGCATCTTTCTATAATCAGTTTATGGAATTCAACTCTGACATTAATTACAAGACAGAGCTGGACGAAACAAACGTATCAGGTGGTGTAAATGGTTTCGTTGTCCCAAGTCCTCCTGATTTAGTTGATTATCTAAATAATGATGTTGAGTTAACATTTAATGTAGAAGACTTCTTGACATTTGATGTTCCAGATGAAGCATAAGATAACAAAATAAACAATTTCATGATAGTTAATGACAACAAAAAAAACAAGAAGAGTTGGTAGGTGCAGCATCAGAGCTGGATAGTAATGTAATATTAACCCAAAAGTATACTTCTACAAAAATAATGATAACAATCGTAGTGGGACATGATTTGAATAATAACAAAGAAGTTGCTTTCTAACAAAAAAAATTAACAATTCAAGTACCAAGTTTCAGCATCAATTACCATTGATAAATAAAGTCCTTCTATTACCTAGATGTACAAATGAAACTGGATACTAGTAAAAGCTAATCAAAAAGCATCAGCAGAGTCAGTGTAAAAATAATAATAAATTAATCCTTAAAGGACTGTAATAATAATAAAATAATAATAAAAATAATAACAAAAATAAAAAGCAAATAATTAATGGAATAGAGTTAAGTTCTATAAATAACAAATAACAAAAATCAGCTTAATTCTATTCAATGTTGATTGTATCATCTATATATAATCCATTTAACCATTTCTCTTTTCTTTTTTAAATTCTATTTTTACGATATTTCTTTTGATTAAACCTTTGTAATTGTTTTCACAGTCTCTACTAAATGGACATTATAACAACTTCAATTTGTTGCTACTACAGTTGTATCAAAGAGATCACTAACATAACCCTTTATCATTTCAACCAAGAGGTCTTGACATACATAAGACTAAACTTTTAAAATTTGAAACTTTAATTTAGAAAAAATGGTGAAAAAAATGATAGAAATGAATCCATCACTTTATAAACTTATACATGGATATAAAATTATAAATAAACAACCAAAAAAAACTCCGTTCAGCGATAAACAACAGCTCATCAGAAGATGGGATTTAAATTATAAGGTGTATTTTTAAGAATAAAGAAAAGTTTTTTTAACTAAATCAAAAAATTGCTTATAAGTCCTTCTTCAAAGTACCTAAGAAGGCGGCCTTTTCAGCTGGGGTTTGGAATCTACCCTTACCGAACTTAGAAGCGGTATCGATCCACTTCAAGGTGACGTTTTCTAAAGCCTTTCTGGAGGTGTGAGTGTATAAGGACTTTCTTAAAGTAACAACTCTCTTCTTGGTACCTGGGATGGAACCCTTGACCATGACGAAGTCGTTCTTAACGGCACCGTATTGGACGAAACCACCCATTGGGGTAATGGACTTCTTGGTTCTGTCGAATTCGGTAGCACCGTTAGATTCGTCATCAGCCTTACCAACTCTGTAAACCTTGTGGTTAACAGAAGTTCTGTGGTGGTAACCTCTTTGACCAGCTCTGGCAACAGTCCACATAACGTGGGCTGGATGCCAAGCACCGATACAAGCAACCTTTCTTAAACCTCTGTGAGTCTTTCTTGGTAATCTCTTGGTACCCCATCTGTGGGTAACACCTTCGAAACCGTGACCCTTGGTGACGGCAATGACATCGATCATTTCGTTTTGTTCGAAAACGGAGTCAACAGTGACGGTCTTTTCGAAGTGTTCCTTAGCCCATTGGACCTTGTCAGCGATGGAACCACCGTTGATTTGGATTTCAGCTAAGTGAGCCTTCTTTTGGGCTAATGGAGTCTTCTTAACTTGGGTGTGAGCTAAGACTCTGACAACAGTACAGTACTTAGAGATTCTGGCTAATTCCTTTTCGATAGAAGCAGCATCGTTGGCGTACTTGGTGGAGTACTTGGTGAAGGCTTTCTTCTTGGACTTGTACCAGTTCTTGTAGAATCTTCTTCTGATTTCTTCAGATAAGTGTTCGGCCCAAACGGTGGTTAAAGATCTTAAACCTCTTGGGGTTTCAACGTAACCAACAACACCAACAATGACCATTGGTGGGGTGTCAACAACAGAAACAGCTTCAACAATTTCTCTCTTGTGGAACTTAGAACCTGGTCTGTCTAAATCTCTGACGATGGTGGACATACCGGCCTTGTAACCTAAGAAGGAGGTTAAAGCAACAGCCTTGGAGGCATCATCCTTTGGGAAGGCTTTAGCTCTACCTCTGATGGAGGCAGCTCTCTTTCTTGGTAAGTAACCTAAATGACCGTGTCTTGGGGCTTCGTATTTTCTGTGAGACATTGTATTATAATGTTTTCTATGTGTTTGGGTGGTTTTTCACACTATTTGTTTAGAATTTGAAAGATGAATTATTAAGAATTTAGTATAGAGTCGAATTGAAACTTTTTCTTCCCGTAAGCTAATTTTTTCTCCACCACCAAAATGACACTTGTCTTACCAAAAAAAGAAATTATAAATTTTTTAATTAGTGGGAATGGCTCAAACGGGTAAATTCAATAGCTAAAGTTACCCAAAGAGGTAATTTTCTATTTTTTCTCTCAAAAAAAAAAAAAAAAGAAACGAAGATTTGATTTTTATTTTTTTGTTACAAAAAAAAAAATATGAACACCTTATGAATTCATTTCTTATCTCCGAATAAACTCCCTCTCCCCCCAAATAATCTTATCATTGCAATTCCAAACGGTTCATAATGTTATCATCTATACAATCAAATCAATAACTATTAAAAAAAAAGAGAATTTCAGTTATACATATAAATCTATTATCTTTTACAAACTGAAGAATGGATGCTTCAATGCTTGTGCAGCAGTCAATCTCTTTTGGTGGTCGTACACTAATAAGTTATCCAACAAGTCAATTGCTTGTGGTGGGCACTTGTACAAATTATTTTCACTGATGAACTTGCTCCATGGCTTTCTAGGGAAGTTCTTCAACAATCCTTTGTATTCATCTGGTAAAAGTAATCCGTATTTTCTCAAGTAATGCATCAAATCTTCTGTACCCATAATTTGTGCTATTTTTATCAATTGGTCTGTGTTTGAATCACCCTTGAACAAAGGCTCAACATTGAACATAATGCTGGCTAACACACATCCTACACTCCATAGATCTAATGAATAATCATATTGCCTTAAGTTTATAAGTAATTCTGGTCCTTTGTAATGTCTAGATGCAACTCTGACATTGTATTCAACACCTGCATGGTAAAATTCAGCCAATCCCCAATCAATTAATCTCAAACTCTTTCTAATAGGATCATACATTACATTTTGTGGCTTGACATCACGATGCATTATACCCTTAGAATGGGCAAAATCTAATGCCGTTAACAATTGTTGGAAGTAGTTCTGCATTTCTGGTACTCTAAAAGTTTGGAATACTTTTTTATGATCAACATGTGCTATATTTTCAAATATCAAAGCCGGAATTTTGGATTGTGGATCTTGCACAATGTCATAAAGTGTAACAATGTTCTTTCCTCCTGTTAAATGGGTTAGGATATGGAATTCTCTATAAATCTTCTTCATCTTCACTGGCTTCAAAATCTTGATGACGCATTGTTTTTTATAATCCTTGGTGAAACATCCTCTGAATACTTCAGAGTATTTCCCTCTTCCAATTTTGTTTACTATTTCATACTGAGAGATTTCTCCAAAGCTGAATTCTACACATTGTTCGTAATCCCAGTATGATCGTGGCTGTTGTTTACAGTAGTCAGTATAAACTTTGGCTACAGAATATACTCTTTCTGCAGGGATATTTAAAATTGTTGGCTTTAGATGATCAAAGCTTGTGTACTCGGTGTCTTGTTGCATTTGTATATGTGTTTTCTTGTGTCAGTTATATTTATATTATTATCTTTAAAAAAATGGCAAATGATGGTCAAAGAAAGTTCAATTGTTTATTGGAGAATAACAAGACCTTTATTATTACAAATGACAGCTGTGTGGTAACTCAGTTTTTTTGGTGTTTATGACTATTTACCCAATCGTGTTAATCGAATTTAAGGAAGGGAAAAAGTCCTTCATGAAACAACACCAGAAAATTTTTTTGGTTTTTTTTTCTCTGGTTATTTTCGTTAGATCCGCTGGGTAATCACGTTTTCTACACGATAATTGCAAAGCACAGTGATAGCATTTGGTAAGAGTTATTTAGATAATCACCCACACATCCTTGTCATACTGTACCACTAGAAGAATCTTTTTCTGATCATGATTAGCAGTTCAGCTGGAGATCTTTCATCCACTGTTAAGTCAATTTCAAATATAAACATTGGAAACAAAGCATGCTCACTTAACAATGAAAACATTCTTATAAACATTCCACAACACAAACACAGTTCACTACAGCTTAAAAATGTGCTCCTCAAAAATATAGATCAACCTGATTATGATAAAGCTATTCTTGGGAAAAAACGAGACACATATGAGCTACAAAATACATTTAAATTTTTGGAATATATCGATGTACGAAGATTGCCTATAAATCTACACAAATACAAGCATGCAGTGTATGATGTTGTGACCACCTCCAAAGTCACTTCTCATCTTTTCTTGGAAAAGCTCGTGAAACAACAAAGACACATGTTGGTATACTCCAAAAGTTGTGGTAAATACCTGATATTATACTATAGTTTCCCACCAGAACTGCGGAATGGTTCTGACCAAACTATCAAATTAATAGATATAGTTGATAAAATACAAATGAGAGCATTAGATATAAGTTTACCTAAGATGTTGGTGGACATCTACAAAAATATAGAAATTAACATTGATGAGAAGTATTTAAATAAGGAATTACATGAAGAGGAAAATGATGAAAACTACGAAGGTTTTGGGTATCCGGAAGAGCCACAGATGATTAATGAACCTGACTCGAGTGTGAATAATATGAAAGCAGAAATTTTCATGTTGAACAGCAAGATAGATGGGATAATGAAAGATAATGAGGAGTTGAAAAGACAGAATCAGGAGATCAAAAAGCAGAATGAATTGATCATTCAGTTATTAAGAGGAAAGGTGAATACATAGGCTATAGTATCAACATATATTTCTTAAAAGCACATATAACTATTTTAATATTCCTATTAGCTGGATAATTCCATATGCATGGCTGAAAGATTAAAATTCGTGATTTTTTGTTTCCCCTATACGCATCACCCTTTAAAAAATCAAACTCTTTTTTTGCAGTTCTTGTAAACGTTTTGCAAGTATGTCTTTGTGACAAGTGGTATTCTATAAAACCAAAGATACTTCCTACTTGTTATAACACATGACTGATAATAATAGCAATCCAAAGAGTTTGTTTATTCTTATGCATGGTCTTCTTGGATCTCACACCCACATGCACTCTCTAAGAGATCTGATCATAGAAAGAAGCAATGAACCTGTGATGATAATGATTCCTTGTAAGAACGGCTTTTTTAAGACATTTGATGGTATTGACATTGTTGGAGAAAGAGTGCTCAAAGAAATAAAGTTATATCTAAGAAGTAGAAGTGAGGATGAAATAAAGAGTTTACAACACTTGAATATAGTAGCTTATTCCATGGGTGGATTAATCTCAAGGTATATTATCAAGGATTTGAAAGTCTTTTTGAACAAGAGATACCCACACATAAAGTTTAATACTTTCATGACAATTGCTTCTCCACATCTAGGTGTCAATTTTTATAAAGATGGGAAATTCCCATATAACGTTTTGACATATTTAGGATCCAATGTTTTAGGAAGGTCTGGAAAGCAAATGTTCATATTAGATCAAGATGAACCAGAGCCTCTGTTGTTAAAGATTAGCAAAGGTGAATATCTTGATGCCTTGAAAAGTTTTAAACATCACATTGCTCTGGCAAATGTACAAAATGATAGATCAGTTTCTTTCTACACTTCGTTCATAACTGATCTGGAATACCAATGTAACCTTGAGGCTTTAGAAAATGATAACATTTTAACAACTTGGGAAGAGTTTCCAAATGGTGCTGTTATTGACGTGACTAGAGAGATGCCTGTGAATACTGAGCCAATACCATTTGGACCCAAATTTCTGGTAATCAAGTTTTCAAGTTTCTTCAAAGGCATTGGGAAATGTTCTCTCATTGCATTCTTTGTGTTTTTCATTTTCCCACTGGCTCTTTTGATTAATGTGACTGGAACTATTGTCAGCTTTTTCAGTGTTTGGGTATATCAGAACAAAATGACATTATTCTCAAAGTTCTCATTCTTGAACAAGAAGTGGCTATCTGAAAAGCTTGATCTTGACCATCCTAACGACTTTGACTCTGATGTTGAGAATGATGACGACGAAATGGAGCAACTATTGAATCACTTGGATAAAACTAGAAGTGATGAAAATTTGGCTAAAGACGATGTAGCTGATATAATGAGCTCAAATTGGGAATCCAAGAAGACGCTACATGGAAGAGGCAGTGATGCATCAAACGAAACAGCCACGCATGGCAATTTAAGAATGAAGTATTTCATCAACAAGTACAGCAGCAATAACACTATAGAACTCTATAAAAGAAGTGCAGTGGATACATTACCATTCGATGAGCCAAGAAGAGAAATTTATGAGAATCTAAACTCTATTAACTGGATCAGAATCCCATTGAAGTTGAAGGGAGCCAATGCACATAGAGCAATCATAGCCAGAAACGGTTTAGACTCTACAGCTGTTATCAATAGAAAGGCTATTAACTTTAATGTAGACGTGTTGCTTGAAGTTTGTGCTAATGAACATGATTTATAAAAATATATAGTTAATCTACCACTTATCTTCTGGGTTTTCCTTGAATTTCAAGTAGTCCTGTAGAACAAACATTGAGATTTCAGTTTCGTTTTGGATGTCATATTCGGATAATTTCTTTTCAGAGTTTTCTATATCCAAAATCCAACTAGAATCGTCATCATGATCGAAATTGACGACTAAGTTCAAAGATTTTGTTCTTTGAGCATGATTATAAACTTTCAAGAAGTCGAATGGAGTTTTTCTGAAAGGTAAGAAGGCACCAGTCTTTTGGATATGTTGCATACAATGTTCGAACAAGTCTTTGGCGGAGTTGTTATTTATATCATAGTTTAGAAGGATGATTGGCTTGACGTTTCTGAATGGGAAAGACTTGATGACTCTGATTGTTAGAGTGACATTTTGAGGTTCAGCTGGCATGTGAATTAAATATAGTTTGTATCGGTTTTGTAAGTTGATTCATCGTTTGAAACTTTCTTAATAGAAAAAAAAAGAAATTCTGTTAAGACTTTGGAGGGATTTCTGATTTTTATCAGCTGGTAGTCACGTGCAGCACCAGACGCGAACACGAAAAATAAAATGCACAAAAAAAAATGACAACGGTGTAGCGTGAACTTCATGGTGAAAATCTTGTTTACCTACTTTTTGTTTTTTATATGTTCCAACTCTTTGGATGGTAAAATGGAGTAAAAGACCCAAACAACCAAGGCATTATATTAGTTATATCAGATGAGTGATAGTGTGCACATAAACAACGAGAACTCTCAGCATGACGAGTTCATCATCGATTCAAACTTTTCAACTAACTCAAAATCTAAGAATTACCCAAGCAGAAACTCAGATAAGTATGATGAGTTCATATCCAGCAATAACAAAAACACAGACAATCAGTCTCCTGAATCTCAGAGACTGTCGTTTTTGCAGAACCAACAGTCTCATCAATTATCGCCAATTAACCACTCTCAGATAATCAACACATCTATGAACATAAGTCCACAAGCTGAAAGATCCATTAGATTGACCACAGAGCTTGAGTCTTTAGTCAAAGATCTTGACCTTATATACAATGAAATAGGTCTATCTACCAAAGAGATATATCAAAAAGAAGCAGATGTTTTCAGAAGCTTATCCAACACTATTAGATCTTTTGCTGCCAAAGCTCAAGAAGAGAAACAAACGATAAGTACACAAAATTCAGAAATTCTAGAGTGCTTAAAGACTATATTGTACAGAATAGGTGATTCAAAAGGAACATACACCATCAATGATTTGTATGTCAGAAACATGATTGTGCTTTCACAACATGATTTGTCTCCAAGCAAAAGAGATATGTCACTATTGAGTAAAAGAAGAATTTTAATGCAAGGATCGGAATTTGTATTTGAAGCTTTCCACAAGATTTTGAAGGAGTATCTACATGATTGTGTTAGTTACAACAAGCTTGTCTCGGTGTTATATGAAAATAAGGATAAAGGTAATGATAATGCATTGGCTAACACTATTCTAACAGAAGAAGAAATTAAGATAATGAAAGAGAATATTGAAGATACAAATAAGCTTTCCAAATGGTTCTTTGAAAACAGCTCTAATAAAGAAACAGTGCCATATAAGCTTCTTAATGATGTTGATCTGCAGAGTTACAACGTGGATTACAGAAACAAGCTCAATAATGATGGGTTACATCAAAATAAGATCAAAATAGCTATCAATGAAATGAACGTAGAATATATCAAGAAAAAGGAAAGCTTGATTCTACAGATAAAGGAAATTAGCAATTGTTTCCGCTTTTTGAATTTCCAAGCTACTTCAGAGCTCAAATTGCTTCCTATACTTGCTAATAATAAATATGGCGATCTACTGGCAACTTACATTGAGAAACTCCCTAACCTAGTAGACAACATCCCAGTATTTGAGGAGTTCATAATTGCTGTAGATGAGCTGCTTAAAAAGATAACACAACTTAAGCTTGAAAGAATGGAGATCAATGATACATTATTACAACAAGTTGAAATGCTATGGAGTAAACTTAAAGTCAAAGAAGATGAGATTGCTGAGTTTAAAGGGAAGATACAAACTGACTTTGATCATCCTGGTTCATATCTACCCCAAGAACAACTAGATCTGTTGCAAAATGAGGTGGATAGATTGAAAGTGCTGAGAAAGACCTCAATCAGACAGATAATAAAAGAAGATTGGAAAATTATCAATGAGTTATGGGATACAATGAAGTATTCTGAGGATATGAGATCTGAATTTAAGCACTTTTATGAGACCAAACAACTTGAAATAAAGAATAAGGAGGAGACTGTTGAAGACTTTGCTTCTTTGTTTGATGACAACGAGTACTTGTTGAACAGATTAGAAGACGAAATTAAAAGTTTGGAAGAGCAGTTCAAAAACTATGAACCTGTTTTGAAGAACGTTGACTTGTATGAAACTTTGCTGAAGGAGAAAATCGAATTAGATGAATCATCTAAGAACCCAGGAAGATTGACTAGTAGAGACTCACACAAGATATTGCTAAGAGAAGAAAAATTGAGAAAGAGAATTCAACGTCACTTTCCAGTTGTTGTGAATACCTTATCCACACAACTAAAAGAGTTTGAAGACAACTTTGGAAAACCATTCATGAAGGAAACTGGTGAGACTTATTTGAGTATTATTGAAAAGGAGAAGGAAACTTTATCCCAAAAGTTCCCAAGAAGCAGAGTTGCCATCTTCCAAAAGAATCATGAGAAACAAGTAACTCAAAAGACATCAAGTAGATCCAGCTTGGGAACTTCCAGAATCATGACCTCTTTAAACTCTTCTGTGCCTCCTGTTTCACCAAAGGGGATTAGAACAAGAAATAAGAAGATTCTGACTGATGCTGCCAAATCACTACCAAAAAATAATACTGGTTTTACAAGAACTGCATTACCACCAAGAGTCAATGGATCCAGATTAGAAAAAATTAATCTCAGAAATCTAGATGAGAACAAGAGACCATCTTCAAGAATGTCCAGTCAAGCTTCCGGTAGTATTTATCAAGGATCAAGAATGACATCAGGACATTCTTTGAAATCCGACACCAAAAGCGTTAACATAAGAAACTTGACGTCTTTATCACAAAGTAGTAGAGGAAACAGATCCGATAGAGCAAGTAGTAGAGTGACATCTGCAGGATCATACAAGAGATCCATACCAGCCAGCAAAGTTGACCCTAACGACTATACATTAAAGAAAGTTAGAATGTCGAACAAAGATGAAGTAATCAACAAGAGTGCATTGAAGAGTGATTCTTTATCACCAATCAAAGCGACTACATTCATTGCCAAGACTATAGAACAGATGTCCAACGTTTCATCTCCTATGAGTGTGAAGAAAAAGGTTGAAGACTTTGATTTCAAGAACATAAGTCTGAGTGACAATTCTATTAACGAAGACATTGATATTGTTTCTGACATGAAGTTTAGTATGTGGCAGAAGCAACAAACTGATGATGATAAGGATGCACATGATGAAGTCAAACCTGGCATTGCGATCAATGACCTAAGCAATTTATAAAAAGGAAGTATCATTCATATATAGTAAAAGTTTTATTTAACGTGGAGTTAATTCAGCACCGTCTGGTAAGCTTGGTTCGACTGGGGATTCTTTGACTTTATCCCAATCAGTGGAGAGCACTGTACCGCTAGATTCTTGCATTGATTTAATCATGGCCTTTTTCTGGTCATCGGTGGCGTCTTTGAAAATCTTTTGGAAAAATGCTTGTTCATCTTCTTGTTCAGCTTTTAAATCTTCTTGAAGTTCAGGTGTTTCGTCTGGGTTGAAGGTGGACCAATCAATTTTGGAAGTGTATGGTTGTTTTAGTTTATTGGTGGTTGAGTCAACGTTGGTGGAGGTGTTAAAAATGTGGCCATCATTTGAAGATTGAGCCTCGTTGTATTCAACATGTTTCCATTGTATGCTGTTATCCTCTTTCTTCAAGGAAACTTCAAACTTCTTGAATCCTATGGATAGGCTGTTTATGTTGAATATAGGATGGGCTAGTTTTAAAGTGTAGTCAATAGAGTAACCCTCGGTGTCAAATTTTAAAACTAGTGATTGAGTGGATTCATCATATTTGATAAAGTTCTTTTCCAAAGGGGATGTTATGCTCTTAAGCACATCAGGCAATGGTTTAGTTGTGTAAAGGTCTAGTGTTACGTTATCAACGCTTTGGTAGAAGTCAGTTTTTTCAATATTTAATGTAGTTGACATGTTTATTAATGTTTATAATTTCTTTGGTTATCTTAAGTAGCTACTTCTTTACAACAACTTCTTATCCTCACCTTTAAATACCTTTGTGATCCCTCCCCTTTTTATCAGGTTTCCACAACTTTCCAGAAAGTTGCTTCCGCTACCGCGTCTTTTCCACCTTTTTCTTTTTTTTTTCGCCTCATCGAAGGAAATTCCCAATTCGGGAAAATAATCGCATCTGTCCATTTGAATTTTTCTTTAAACAATTCTACTTAGTATTAAAGATAACTTTGATGTAAATAACCATATATCACACTACATCTAATGACTATTACAGTAACTGCTAATGTAAAGCGCGTTTCTTTAAAGGCTCCTGAATCTGTACCTGTTACAGAAGTTGTTACCAAGACTCCAGAAACAACCACATCTCTACCCAAGATTGAATTGGATAACGACTACAAGGTCAATGACTTGATCATGGATGCCACTCCATTGATTTCTCAACCATATTCCCATTATAAAAAGTTTAGTAAAAATTATTACACAACCCCAACTGTTTACAACGAAATTAAATCTTCAAACGCCAGAAAGGAATTAGAAGAGTACTGGAATCCATTGGGTAACTTACAAGTCAGACATCCAAAGAGTGAATCCATCAAGTTTGTCAAAAACTTTTCTTTGTTGACTGGTGATTTCAATGTTTTATCTGAAAACGATATGCACATTCTAGCCTTGGCTTATGAAATTCATGTTGAAAAGTTGGGTAGAGAAAATTTGAGAGAACATCCAGGTCAAAAGTTGGCTGAACAAATTATAGAAGAAAAGGCTGAAGAGTTGAAGAAGAAAAAGAAGAACAACAGAAGAGGTGGTAAGAAACAAAAGGAAAAGAAGGCTTTAAGAGAAAAAGAACAATTAGAAGAAGCTTTGAAGAGTAATGTCATAGAAGCTGAAGCTACTGAAGTTGAAGAAAGTTCAGAACAAGAACAAAATAATGCTGATTTGTCTGAAGAAAGCACTGCTGAATCCAATGAAGGTGTTTATGACGAAGATGAAGATGATTGGATCACTCCAGAAAACTTAGCCAAGCAAATATTGAAAGATCAAGGTAAGAATGTTGATTGTGAGGATACTGAAAAGACTGATGATGTTAACAATTTAGTTGCCCTAGCCACTGGTGATTTTGCTGTGCAAAATGTTGCTTTACAAATAAATTTATCTTTGATGAACTTCACCAATGGGTTAAGAATTACCAAAGTTAGAAACTATAGATTAAGATGTCATGCTTGTTTCCACATGATCGCTGAGCCAAAGGATTTCTTAAGCAACACCAAAGTGATGAAGAAGTTACATTTCTGTCCTTCTTGTGGTGGTGCTGGTACATTATTGAGATGTGCCGTATCTGTTGATTGTAAAACAGGTGAGATCACCCCACACTTGAAGGCTAACTTCCAATGGTTCAAGAGAGGGTTGAAGTACTCCATAGCTTCTCCACAAAGTGCCAATTCTAAGAAGAGATATGGTAAGAAGGGTTATGATCAAGTGAAGGCTTACCACAACACACCAATTTTACAAGAAGATCAACCTGAGTACGCAAAGATGATGAAGCAACATAACTGGGTAAACAGACACAACGAAAAGGTTTTGAATCAATATTATGAAGTGTCGGGAAGTGGAAGCACCATAGACAACACAGCCTCTGTGAACAATGTTATAAATCCGTTTGAAATTGATGGTTTGAAAAGCCACAAGCTGACAGTGACTGATGGTAACAGATACATCAACACAAACGGTGCGAACGGTAACAACAAGAACAACAACGGTCTGAAGAGAAAGACCAGAGGTAGAAGAAGAAGATAAACGGAACTTCAGCTATATAGTAGTTTGTGTTAGATAAGATAACAGCACTGTGGGTAATAAGGTGTATAGTTTTTTTTTTTTGCAGCGGGTGAGTTGCCCAAATAGGGAATTGCAGACTGTTTCTTTTTTTCCTCTTTTTTTTCTTGGTGAAGCACATGTCAAACATCTGGGTGTGTGTTTTTCCCTATACACTTCTGTAATCATTGGCTATGGGGTTTTTAACAGCAATCACCCAATCAATCATATATAGGAAAGATAAACAGCCAGTACATATATCTGAATAGCCATGTCTGAAGAATTGAAAAACGAGGTTGGCATCAACGGAAATGCCAATGAATCTCAACCAATAGTTACAACCCTAAGTAATGAAAGCATCAAAAACAAATCTAACAACCCCTTTACTAGTTTGAGTCCTGCAAACTCTTCCAAATACCCTTATAGCACTCCTAACTCACAAACACCCAAGGGGATTATGAATATTTCAGGTACCTCAGGTGCCATTGTCAATAATACCCCTTCAGGAATGAGAAAGGTTCCTACTGTAACATTTAGCGATCCGAAGAAGATTGTAGTGACTCCTTTACAACAACATATCCAACAACACAAGGAACAACAAAGGGAGTTGAAGGAACAAAAGGAACTTCAGAAAAGTCAAAGAAACAACAGTGCTACTAATGATGAGATAAGTGGAGATGTGAAAATCAGTAGCAAAGTTGAAGATAAGGATAGTCCTGTTAAATTTTCTTTAGCTTCCCCTAATAATTCAACAACTAATTTTACTTCTGCCAACACTAGCTCTGTATCCAGCAACAATGAAAATGACATAAAGATATTAAAAGATATTTATAAAACAGACTTACAACCTCAAAGTCTCTTGAGAAAGGATACTATAAGTAATAATGAAACAAGCAATGTCAAGTTTCAAACTCCCCAAAAAGTGGGTCTTTCCAAAGATACAAGTATAATTGCTCCATCTCCTAAGAGTTATGACCCATTGAATGATAGATCCTTGTCTAATAATGATACTGCCAGCAGAAACAACAGCATAGATGAACAAGTGATGAGCAAAGAGGATGAAACTACAGGAAGAGTATCTCCAATTTTCAAACAAAAATCACCTATAAATAATATACCAACAAACCCATCTAATTTGGGAACATCCCAAGTGTTGAACAGCAAAGATATGAATAGTGATGAAGGTAAAATTAACAGCGATAATGAGGTCAAGAAGCCAACAGAATTACAAAGCACTTATGGTAAAGACAGTGTCAAGAACATTCATCCATCTTTGCCATTGGATGATGGCAGATTGCATGTGTTGTTAGGTGCATGTGGTTCATTAAGTGTATTGAAATTAAAGTTGTTGATTAAAAAATTGGAGGATGTCTATGGAGGTCAAAAGAAGGTTGCAATTCAAGTGATAGTAACTGATACAGCTGAAAGATTGTTATTCAAGCAACATCAAGAAAAACAAATGATGAAGGAACAAAAGGAATTGAAACAACAAAAAATAAACAAGGAGGTTGTTGCTGAAGATAATGTATCGCCTACAAACAACAATACTTCTTCTCCTGATAAGGAAATCACTTCTCCAAAAATACAAGTATTGCAACAGTTGAACCATCATTTGTTAGATCTTCAACCACACGTAAAGGTATGGAAGGATTCTGATGAATGGGATGTATGGCAATCCAGAACTGATCCTGTTTTACACATTGAATTGAGAAGATGGGCTGATATTTTAGTTGTTGCACCAATGACAGCCAACACCCTATCCAAGATTGCCTTAGGATTATGTGACAATTTGTTGACTAATGTGATAAGAGCATGGAACCCATCTTCACCAATATTATTAGCCCCATCGATGGTGTCACAATCATACAACTCTGTGATCACCAAAAAACATTTGAAGTTCATCAAGGAGGAGATGCCGTGGATAACCGTGTTCAAACCAGCTGAGAAGATTATGGGTGTTCATGGAGATATTGGATTAGGAGGAATGATGGACCCACATGAGATTGTGAACAAGATTGTTAAAGAGTTAGGTATTTCTGACGATGAGGATGATGATGACGAAGATGAGGAAGATGAAAGTGATGATGATGAACAAAGTGAAATTGCCCAGGATAAGGAAACAGGAAAGAGTTCAGGAGTGAACAAGTCGCAAAATGTTGATGAAAAGACTATCAGTAATGATAGTAACAGAGTTGTGTTGAAGAATACAGAGGAGGAGGAGGATGATGACTCAGACGACTTTGATGACGATGACGATGAAACAGCAGAACAAGAGGAGGAGTTGAAGGAGATCATTGCTGAGCAGAAGAAGAAGGATATAATCACTGTTCCTGAGATAAACTGAAAACAACCATAGCATTAATATAATATATTATTTAAATAAACGCATTGCTTGAAAGAGGCTTTGATTATGATTCATTGATTAGTAATGTAGGGGAGCGAAGAAACGGCCCGATAAGAGTTATACGTGATATGCCCTTTGAGTGTGTGTGTGGAGTCACGTTTTTTTTTTTGCTTTTTTGCCGGTAGAGGGAAAAAAATTTCTTTTTTTTTCTCTTAAAACCGGGAATCTCCTTGGGCGAATTGTTCACACTAAGGAGAGAAAATGATTATTAATAATCTATTAGATAATCGTATAGTATTTAATATCAATAAGAAGCGACCGAACCAACCAGCAAACATTATATTTGATAGTTTGAAGTTAATATCATTAATTTTGAAGAATACCCAGAACATAATATTTATACACACATACAACAAAAAATGACTAACGTATTGATACTTTTACATCCAGTAGTTACAACAGATGCAGAACTTGTAGAGAACACTATGAGTTTTTACAAATCAAAGTCATATGAAGTACACCAATTTTTACTGCCTAATTTCCTAGAAGCATATGACACTATTGATACTACCTTTGACTACATACATTATCTAGGACCATCTGCTGAAGACAGCAACAAATCCGAACTTGCATTATTATTAAAATTGTCTAATTCTTTACTACACATCAACGGTTTGTTAATTGGTATGCCATTGAGCAAGATAACCAAACTACAAAAGAAGATGTTTGGGTTTGAAGATGATGAGGATAATTTGAAGAAGGTTGAGAACAAGATCATCAAACCAGCCAAGACACAAGCAGTTTCTGATGTTCTTAATGCTGAAGAAGAAAAGCAATTGGACAATGAGGAAAGGGATTTCACTAAGTTATACATGGTTGGATGCACTGAAAACGGAGATGGTACCAAATTAACCAGACGTAGAAAGGCTTGTGCTGATTGTACTTGTGGGTTGAAGGAGTTAGAAGAACAAGAGCTGGAGGAGAGAAAGAAGGCTAATAGAGAAAGAATCAAGAATATATTGTTGTTGAACAAGGATGACTTGACTGAAGTTGACTTTACTATCAAGGGTAAGAAAGTGGGTGGATGTGGATCATGTGCCTTAGGAGATGCATTTAGATGTGATGGGTGTCCATACCTGGGCTTGCCAGCATTCAAGCCAGGCCAGGCCATTGACTTGAGTAGCATTAAGGATGATTTAGAATAGTCTATATAGTGGATGTTTAAGTCCGATAATGAGATAATTTTATTAGTAATTTTTCTAAGACAAAATCGAGGTTTTTTTTTTCCAAAAGATCTCAAACGTATTTTTTTTTTCTTTAGGCGAAAAAGGGGCGGAGTAGAATGTGGTCAAAGTGGCAAAAAAAAATTGTATGTGGGTTAAAATTCCATTAGAAATGTTTAATTTCAAAGTAATACACATTTGGCCAGTGGTTAAAAATTCCATTAGTTTTTTAAATTAGACATATAAATAGAACAGAAGGCAGTATCTATTGATTAAAAACCAAAACAAATACCAAAACTTATTTATAACAATTTAAAACAAAAACATGAACACTCAAACTCAAGAAAATGACTCTACTTTAAAGGATAGAACTGTTTCTGTCTCATTAGCTGACACCAACAAGGTTGCAGTTATCAAGTCCATAAAACAACAACAAAAGAACAACAAAAAGAAAAATATTTGTTGCAAAAGCAAGTGTAAGAAAACAGCCAACAAGTTTACTGGAAGCTGTCAGTTCTGTCAAAACACTTTCTGTACTGAACACAGATTATTTGAAATGCACAACTGTGAGCAATTAAATAATGCCAAGAAAGATTTACATAAAAAGAATGCTGAGAAGTTAGCCAAAGAGCAAACAACGGATAATAGAGTTGTCAATGCTTTCTAAGTAAAAATTAATAATAATAATAATAATAAAAGGTGTTGACTCATACTATTTTACTCGGACAATTTAGTAATCTCACACACACGAACAATATAATTGAAACCAAAAAAAAAAAAAATAAACTATGAAATAAGATTGATAAAGATATTTGAATTAATAAAGGAGGGAGTATCTATGTCTATTAACATTTTATATATATATTTTTTCCATGAGCGAAAGCCAAGCTCATTTAACTATACCCTTTAACACACTTTCAAAGGAGTTGCTTCCAACGCACCAATTAAAAATTACATCGAAATTGAAGATCTTGCTTTATCGGCGTGCGGGAAAAACAAGCAGCAGATTTTAAAAAGGTTTTAAAAAAAATATGAGATTCAGCCGCACGCGTAAAAAAAAAAAGATAAGACCCTGCTTAGTATAATTTCAAATTTAAATTATTTTTAAAATAAATAGATCAACAATCTTACAACCCTTCTTTGACAGTGTACAGCTCGTCTGTTCTTGGGACTAATGCAGAAACTGATGGCCCCATGACTATCAACCCTGGTGGTCTGGATCCGATTATTCCAACCACCTCAACAAGATCCTTCAACAGCGTTCTGGTTATTCTTTGGTCCTTGCATGCTGCTCTCTCAATAACACAGACATCAGTCATTGGATCCCATTCCTTTTCGTTAACCAGCTTGTCAACCAACATCTCAACTCTATGAAGACCCATCAGAAACACTGAAGTTCTTTGTTTTTTGTAAGGTGGGTACTCAGGCAACTCCCCTTTTGTTCCTGTTCCCGTCATGATAGAAATTTCATTACTAATATTTCTCATGGTTAATGGAATATCAGCGACCAATGGAGCCACCAAGGCTGAAGTCAACCCTGGGATGACTTGGATTTTGGCATTCAAGTTGTTTTTTGCAATGTATTCGTTCAATTGGATGAATTCCTCACCACCACGACCAAAGACATATGGATCACCCTGTTTCAATCTTACAACGTTCAATCCATTAGATAAAGCTTCTTCACATTTTTTTTGGAGTTGTTCTTGAGCGGAATCGGCATTTCCTGGGAACTTCTTGGCTATGTAAACCGTTTTTGAGTCTGGAATAATGGATAATACTTCTTCAGGAATTAATTTGTCTGCCAAAATCAAATCAGCAGAATGAATGGACTTTATGGCTTGTAAAGTTAACATTTCAACAGAACCTGGACCGGAACCTACAAGTTTCAAAGTGTTGACACCAGTGTCTTCGTCATTTTGAATCAAGTCTTCGGTTATCTTTTGAAGTAGTTCATTCAATGATATTTCCTTGTTGTAAGAATTATTTTGAGTGGTGTTGTCTTGTTCAGTAATCTCAGACATGTCATTTGATTCATTTTGGAAAAGATCTTTCAAAGTTACTGTTCTCAAAGTCTTCAATGGGTAATATTGAATCATTTGAGCCAACCATCTACTAGCTCTTTCAAATCTATGAGAATTACTCTTGATGTAATCTTCCTTGACAAATTCATTGAATTTGGAACTATCCCAACCTTCCTCATCTTGATCTATTAACCCAATTTGATACCACAAATCATCGTTGATGTTCAAGTTGTCTTTATCTTTTTGAAGCTCCTTCAAGGAGTTTCTCAAGTATACAACATTCTCTAAAAATTGATCAATATTGTTAAGTTTCCAAAACTTCAATTCTATTTCTTTCAACAATCTTGTGCCTACAATACATCCGTTTTTATTAGTGGAAATACCCAGCTCAATACCAGTCTTGGTATTCTTGACTGTTGGTATCAAATGGAACTTGGAATTATCAGAGTCATGTAGAGATGAAATTGGAATTCTATTCTTGTGACATGTTTTGAAAATATCATTCTTAAATAAATCTATTTTCGCTAAGGCTCCGCCAGTTATATGGGATGGTAAATTCACCCATACTCTATCGATGACAAAGCCTACATCTTCTCTACCCTTGGCAAATAGATACTTTTGTAATAATTCATCATTTGTATAATTGTCTATAATTGTGATTTCTATATCCAAAATGTCTTTATAATCATTCACAACTCTTTCGATATGTTCATTTTGTTCGGTGATAAGATAAAATTTCTTAATATTTTGTTTGCTTAAAACATTTAGTTTGTTTGATAAATAGTTGATTGAGTAAGTACCAATCATTAAATGATACTCATCAGTAAAGTTTAGTACAGATAGTACACCCATGTTATAAGAGTTAATGTTTGGGTTTATCGTATTTAACATCTTTTAAATGCTTGAACAGTTGATAACTTGATTTATATATATGAAGATGTAAGATAATTGTGGTGGTAGATGACTAATAGTAGCTATGTGCCTCTTTTTTTTCTCTCTCTATTCCAAACTATCCTATAATAAGCTCAGTTGTGCAAAATGTGTGATAGGTTTACAGGTAGAGTGGATTACTAACAGTGAATTGTGTTGGTTTTTAGTCACTTTAAATAAAAGAAAAACTGTGGTGATAAAAAAAATGTGTGTGTGTAATCAAAATATGGTAGCGTCTTTTTTAACAAAGAGTCACGTGGGGAATTTACCGCTACCAAATATTTTACCCATTTAGTCTGGTGATGAGAACTCATCAAACTTTGACATTTTTTTCTTCATCTTCATCAAAGTCATATCATAAACGATACAACTATTTTGAATAATAAAGTTCTTTTCATTGAGAATCCCCAAACACAATTATCACTATACTTTATATATCATGGCTGAAAAGAGAACTCTTGAAGAAGAACCATTAACCATTGACTCCAACCCTATTGACGAAGTTGTTCAACTATACATCTCCCACGTTTTAAAAAATATTAACGACAGCGATCCTAAATTCTTGAATGGGGTCATCAACTACTGTAACGATTTCATGATTTCTAGAGAAAATACTACCAAAAAACAAAAGACTGATGAATCATCTTCTGCTGAATACAAGTATTTTGGTGCCTTAGCTTCTGTATACGCCTTAAGTTTATCCAAGTTATCACAATTCATCAACAAGAACGAAGATGAGGACGATGAAGGTGATCATGATTACGAAAAGATGTTCAAAAACATTGCCGAAGTTTACGAAAATAGTAATGGATTTATTGAGTTGGGTTTGAAAAACTCTACTGATAAGTCGTCCATCAACTACAAGTTATTAAACTTTATCAAATCATCCATCAATTTACAAAAAATTGCCAACTACTTCTTAGGTAAAGAAATGGTCAGCTACTACGAATTTGACGAACACGTAAAAAAAGAAATTAGTAAAAAAGAAATATTGAAACTATTCAAGACCAACTGGACTAATATTAAAGACTCTTTAGACGATTTGATCGAAGAATCTGCTAAATTCAAAGATACTGAATTCTGCATTGCTGAGTTTGTCTCCGTTGCTGTTCCAGACACTTTGCAAACTATGCATGTGATTATAGACTCAAGTGAAACTTTAGGTAGTGATACCAAAGAAAAGCTTTTGGATGAAGGTGTTGATGAAGATCACGACTTCACTGTCGTCAAGGAATTACCTGAAAAACATCCATTGTCAAAGCTACACACCGAAATCATTGAAAGTGAATCCAAATACGTTGTCGAATTAAGAAACATGCTTATCAAATGTAACACTCTATTGGAAGAGTTCAGTTTAGAAATTCCAGATGAAACTACTAGTGAAAACAACGATGAAGATAATGATGAGGAAGGCATCCAAAACTTAACCAAACAAAACATAGTCCCATTGAGATTGGAAATTCTAAGAACTATTGGTGATTATTTCTTGAAGGAATTAGACAATGTAAATACTGATGAAAAGACCATGGAAACTATATTAAAACAAAATGGTGTCTACATGTCTAAACTATACCAATTATCTGAATCACCTGACGATTGGGTCATTTACAGTGAATCTTTAATCCAATTAAGTGCATTGAACGAAGACAACAAGAAAGTCCAAGATAAATTATTAAAAAAGGCTATGAAACTATTACAAAAAGCTAACAGAGTTTCCAATGGTAAGTATGACGACTTCATTGAAAGTTTAGAAGAGGATCTAGCTGAATAAGTTTCTTTACCCTGACTGCTTTACATATATCTCCTAAAACGGATGTCCGATGTTTTTCCTTTTTTTAAAAAACAAATCCGCGCTGTTGCCCAAAAGGGAAATCGTCATTTTCGTCTTGTTTCTTTTCTTTTTTGTGAAGTTTATTCTTCTTTGAATCTGTTATTGAACACCCAGAAAACAAAACCAAATACATATTTAACAAATGGGTGTGCCAGCTTTTTTTGCTTGGCTAGCAAGAAAATATCCAAAGAGTATTTCTCCAGTTGTGGAAGAAGAATACTCCTTTGACAACGACGAAGAGTTAACCAATGCTTACAAAAGTCAGAATAGAAATGGTGAGTTGGACAACTTGTACTTAGATATGAATGGTTTAATCCATCCTTCCACTCATCCTGAAGATAGACCACCTCCTGAAACTGAAGAAGAAATGATAGAAGAAGTTTTAAGATACACTGAAAGAATGATTTTAATGGCCAAGCCAAGAAACCTGATATTCTTGGCCATTGATGGTGTAGCCCCAAAGGCCAAGTTGAAACAACAAAGATCAAGAAGATTTAGATCTGCTAAAGAAAGTTTCCAACAAAATATCAAGAACGTTGAATCTGAAGTCTCCTTCCAATTAGATGACAATGGTAAGATCGTTCAAACAGATGGTACTACAAAGGAAGAAACAATCATTCCTGAAGAAGAACTTATGAGTGGTATTGTCAATGGTAAATGGGATAGTAATGCCATTACTCCAGGTACACAATTCATGCACAAGTTGGCTATATGCTTAAGATACTGGGTAACTTATAAACTATCCAATGACCCAGCTTGGAAGGATTTGAAGATTATTTTAAGTGACTCCAATGTTCCTGGTGAAGGTGAACATAAAATCATGAACTTTATTAGAAACCAAAGAAAAGATCCTAGTTACAACAACAACACTTCTCATTGTGTTTATGGTTTGGATGCGGATTTGGTTTTCTTAGCATTAGCTTCCCATGAGCCACATTTCAAGATTTTGAGAGAAGATGTCTTTTTACACACTATTGAAAGTGAAAAGAAGAAAAGTTTCAGAACTCCCCAAAATATGGATAACCTTGATAGTGACCAAAAAGCCGAATTGATCAAAAAATCTGCAAAGAAGCCATTCTTGTGGTTGCACATTTCTGCATTAAGAGAATACTTAGCCCTTGAATTAAATCCTGATGGTTTGAACACCATGTTCGATTTTGAAAGAGCTATTGATGATTGGATCTTCATGTGTTTCTTCTGTGGTAATGATTTCTTGCCTCATTTGCCATCATTAAGTATTAGAGAACAAGGTCTTGAATTGCTATTGAATGAATGGAAGACATTACAAAAATCGCAAAGTCAATACTTGACCAGAAATGGCGACATTAACTTCCATGTTTTGGAAAGGTTCTTGACCAATCTATCTAGACATGAGCCTAGACTTCTTAAGAGATCTGCTGCGGAAGCCAAGAATAAGCTCGAATATTTCAAAAAAAACGTCAGATCAAAGGCTGAAAGTGCTTGGAATTTGCATAAATCTCAAGTTGACAAGGAAAGAAACTTGAACTCAGAAGAAATGGCCATCACAAATAACGAAGGTGGAGATGAATATGCACCAGCCACAAAGCTACAAAAAACTGATAATGTTGACGTGGTTGCTGCTATGAGAAAGAAAACTGCTGAAGTTAAAAACAACAACATGGAAAAGATGCAGTTTATTGATGCTGAAACCAAAAGACTATCTGAAGAGAAATTCTTGAATCTACCTGGAAGTGCCGAAGAGGGAATGGTCTTTGATAGTCACAAAAATGTTCATTTTGATTCTGCTGGTTATGAAGAAAGATACTACAAAAACAAGTTCTTTACTCGTTTTGAAGCTGATGTTCTTAGTGAAGAAGCTTTGAAAGCGGCCATTGAAGATAAAAAGAAAAGTGTTGCCAGAGAGTATTTGAAGGGTGTTTCTTGGGTATTGAAATATTATTACGATTCATGCGCCTCATGGGATTGGTCTTATCCTTACGATCATGGTCCGTTATTGGTTGACTTTAAAGATACTGTTAAGTTAGTTGAAAACCATGTTTTGGAAGTTCCAAACACAAAGCCAACACAGCAATACACTTCTTTCAAACACAAGGAAAGTCGTCCAATCTTGCCATATGAACAATTGATGTCAGTGATGCCTGCTTCATCCGGACATACCTTGCCAAAAATCATTTCATCCATGATGACTGATAAAAAATCTGGAATTGCCCAATTCTTCCCTAAGGACTTTGCCATTGATATGGCTGGTAGCACTATATCATGGCTGGGTATTCCTATTTTACCAGATGTTGACACCAAACTTTTAGTGAAGACTTTGAACAAGGTATATCCATCTTTGACTTCTGAAGAGACTGATTTGAATGTCCACAAGAACAGTATTGTAATGGCACGTAAGACATCCACTTTTGCTAAGGATGCATCTCATATTTTGAAGCATACCGTCCCAAGCAAGGGAAATCCAAAGGGTATTAAGAAGTTTAAGATTGCAACAAGATGCAACAATGGTGGAATTAATGGTACTCTTTGGTATTTGTATGAACATTACAAGCAAAAGGCCAACAGATTATCAACAATAGTTAAGAATGATGTTTATGCACCTGATGCTCCTGAGAAGTCTGAAACTATTGCCATGATGGAATCATGTTTCTTGCATAAGAAATACGGAGGCAAGACCAAGTTGAGTGATGTTCAATGGTTTGGTTATGATGAAAACCCACAAGACAGAACCAAGGGATGTTTAAGTAATTTATTGCCAAGCTTCAAACCAAATGTTCAAGTCTTGAACAAGAAGGACATTGACGATGTCAACGAAAGAATACGTAAAGCTGATTATCAAAGAAACGGACAAGCAATGCAAAGAAATAAGATGAACGGCCGTGGGTTGGAAGAATTTTTGAAACAAACCATGGCTAACAACATGATTGATAGTGGTAAGTACACAGCCACTCCATACACAAACAAATACGGAGGTTATAAGGCATTTATAAATAAAAACGTGGCACCTGCTATTTCTAAGGGAGCTCCGCCAAAGTCTGCAAGCTTTGGCCAAAGTGCAGCAAACACGTTTGGCAAAGTTTCCAGATTTGCCAAGTAAGCATTGTGATATTTTTTATGTAAATAGTGTATTTTAATATTAGAATTATTAGGGATTTTTTATTAGAATAGTAGTTATTTTATATTTATTAGAGATTAGAATTGTTATAGAGATTGGTTTTCCATGGAGTTTCTTAAAGATGATTCGTAGTCGTTTTGTTTTTCTTGTTCTAGCCATTCGCGTTCACTATCTTTAGTTTTCTTGCTGAATGGACTGAACTTCCACCATGGCTTATCATTTTGTTGAACTAATGAACTTTCAAAAAAGGTTGTCTTTTTCAAGAACTGGTTAGATGTGACATCTATGATGGAATCAGCATTGGATCTTTTACTTGAATCAAGCATGTTGTTTGAGTCGTTGGCAACCATTCCTAAATCGTCTCTCTCAACTTGTTCTCTGACCATTTCATTGAATTGCTTGTTTAGTCTTTCATGGTCAACTTTCATGTGCAGCATGTGTCTAGCTTCCACTTTAAATTCTTTCCATGCAGTTAATCCTCTGTAGCTGCTTAGCTTGATCAAGTAAACTTCTAATAAACCCTTCTTTCCGTAAACTATTCCTTCGGCGTAGAAACACATTATTAGAGCACTCAAGGATAATGGAACAAAGTCTAATGATACAAGGAAATGTTCGTGCTTGATCAAGAACCCATTGAACCCATTGTCTGCTAGTTCAATCAATCTATAAATACATCTGATAACAGCAAGACCAAAAGCAAGGAAAAGGGCAAATGGGTATGTATCAAATAGCTTCTTTTGGTTCTTGGAGAATCCAGATGTATCAATGTTATAAGTAATAGTATCCATATCTTCAAACTTCACTTTTTTGTAAATGCCGTACCATTTCCATGGAGTGAAGAAAGTAGCGTTATAAGATGTATTCTTTTGTTCTGAGGCATCAACTGTGCTGTTCAAATACTCAATTCTTTGTTTGATAAAAATGTTGTATAGCAATTTAGTGTAAACTATTAAGAAGAATGACATTGATGCTGTTTGTAAAGCTAAACCTGCAATGAAAATACGATTACCTACTTTCAAACCATTGGCATCGTTGTCATTAACAGACCCACCTTCAACACCACCACCAATACCTTGGATGACCAAACATGTGATATCAGAAGCAATGAACAAAACACCTAGTAAGATAGGTTGGACTCTTTTTCCGAACACATTAAGTTTGGCAATGTTGTCTCTGGTAGTTGCGTATGTGAATAGGATTTTTCCGTATTGGGAGTATATGGCAGCATTGAAGAAGTTAGGAGATAAAGTTAAAGAAATGAATTGTAATAAGAAGTCATCTTGGTTGTTTAAGGATAGACCGGTGATGTCAGCCACACTAAGCACTCTACCCAGGTAACCAATGGCTTGTCCTACTAGATACAAAACCATACAAATTCCAAAGTAGTTGTTTTTGTAGATTATGTACAAGATGAATTGCCAGGCTGTGTATACAAAGAACACGGCCATTGCAATGGCATTGAAGACTATGTTTGGTTGAGCACCAGAGTACATGGATTGGGGAGACAGCTTTTCATGACCTTTGTATATCTCAGCAATTGCTGTGAGGTTATTACCAGCAGCTGCGGCAGCGATGGCAGCAGCAGTTTGATTAAAGTAAGAATCAGTCATGTAGTTTGTTTTCTTTGTTAAAACAATGGTTTTTGATTGGAAGTATACTACAAGATTAGTGATTGTGTTTATATGGTTTGTATTAAATTACTATTCAAACAAGAGAAGTCAATGACCATGTTAAGGAAATATTCAAATTTTTTGCTTACTAAGAAAAAAAAACAGAAATTAGGTGAAAACATTATTACACGTATTTCAGCCAATGGGTTTAAGCAGTTTTTGGTAAACATCGAATAAAATACGTGTTTGAATCCACACGTTTTGAAGTGTCATGATGTCGCATATGGCTTACGGGTGGTATAAGAGGTTATACAGATCAGGAACTACTCATTACTGGGTTACATTGTTGAAGTACCCATGAGTACTAATGATTTTTGAAAAATGATGGGGAGAGAAAATTAGTAACTCCGGATAATTAGGTTTACCAGAATACAACTCAGTTTAAGCTATTTCTACCTGTTTTTATCCAAATCAAACATTATTTTCACTAATATAATCATTCTGGGTAAATTTTCTACTTATTCCGAGATTTTTATTAGGCTAAGTAATGGTTCTGACTAGTAAAACCCACTTGTTTTCATTTTCCATGGCTGTTTAATGAGCTTTCTTAAGTCCTGCACGGATTTTTCGGCTAAATTAAAGATCTGTGAGGAGTTAATATTGGGTAAGCTAAGTACACGTTAATTAGTGTTGATTTGTTTCTTAATAATTCATTGTTTTTACCTATTTTGTTGCTCTTTCTTCACCATATTTTCGTATCTTTTGCTTTTTAATTTTGATGTCTTTCCATTTTGCTAGTGATCTCAATGACAGCTAAGGGTTGAAGTCATACATATGACCTTCTTTTAAAACGTTTTTAAAATTTTCCCCCATGGAAAAAAATGCATTAAACGCACGTGATCTACACTTAAAAAGTTTAAAACAGCTTTAATCAATTGAACAAAATCACCAGCAAGATTTACAAATTTGACTCAAAGTGATTTTTATTTTTCAAAAACTCCAACTCATGATCATAAACAAAAAATACAATAAAATTAATTTACATCATTTTAGCTATCAATAATCAAACATCTGTTCTAATCCATGCAGCCTATAAAAAACAATTAAAATCATCTATACTCATAAAGAAAAAAATAGAAAACTAAACACCAACAACTAAAAAAAAAGCACAGACTAATATATACAATTAAACTAACCAAAAAAATCCCATTGATGTGAAGGCACTTCTACTTTTAAAGTAGAAAACGAGATAAACTTTAACTTGCTCTTTAATAAAAACAAGTCATATTACTAACAATTTAAACTACAAAAAAGAGGCATTTTTTCATAAACTTTAAGCGTCAGTTTCGTAAGAACCACTTGGCATGATGTTGACATTAGTTGGAGCTCAAGCTTCAACACCAAAATTAGCGTGTTGAGTGTTGGTGGTTTCATAACCAAAGTGAGATAAGGTTAGGGAAGTGGTGGCAGAAGCTGGGTCAACGAAGGCAGCGGCAACTGGGGATTCATCAACGTTTAAAGCAGCAGCCTTAATGGAGGCCACTAAAGCGCAGCTAAGAAGAAGTATTTAGATTGCAATTTTGTGAGATGTTGTTTTTTTCTATGTTTTCGGGATGGTTTCTGTTATTGAATTCTTTATAAAGAGTTATAGATAAATTGAAAATATTAATTTGAAAATTTAACTAGTTCAACCTTTCTTTATATACAATTCAGTTTTGATTAAAATCCTATTAATAGATAAAAATTGTAATTTAGCATTTTTATAAACTAATTAATAACATGGCGCGGTTATACCAAAAAAATTATCTTTTCATTTATGAATTAAACAAAAGATTTATTTCTCAAATATAGGCGCATACCATTAGGCTAAGCGTAAAATTAAATATCTAAAAATGAGACTTATCCTGTATAGTTGCTTTAACTGTATACGCAATTTTACAGCTGTATTTTTAAGTTAGCTACCAGAAATTATACATTCTTCTTTGAAAAGCAGGCATAATCTTTTGTTCTATTGGCAAATGGACGTCATTTGTGATTTTCACTTTTACAATAGAGTTTAATCTTTTTCTTGTTGAAGAAATGATGTTTAATTGGTGAAGTAGTGCATTAAAATGAAAAAGTAAATAAGAATGTATGCAAGAATTAAATGTTAATAAAAGCTTGGGTGACTTCACAGTATCCCTATTGGTAATAACATAATTAAGGTATCTTAAACTAGCAGTTGTGGACATGAATCTATTGGCGATATGCGTTTGTAAGTGCACACTAAGGGGTTTTTAAAAATTGAGCGTATCACTAGCAACCATAAACTGATTAATCTTGATTTGTTTCTTTGACATTTACCTATAAAATGAAATTGTCCTTAAGACGTATAATATTAAGTTTTTGACTCCATCTAAGTTATTGTTCTCATCTTCTATGAGTTACCTACTACTTTAAAATTATAGTTATTTTTCTTATTTTTTTTATACATAACTGGTGGTTTTAATTTCAAAAACCGTTAAGCTAAAAAACTATAAAATTTTACTCAACAAAAAATTAAACCCATATATGTCAAAAGTTATAATTTCAATTTCTAAAAATAAGTTGCTTTCTGTTTAATCGTTTTTGAATTTGATAATAAAATGTTTATACTGTGTGTCCCTTGTTTTTGACTCAACATACTCGTTAACAAACACAGGGTGCCTATTTCTTGCAAAAATTATAATTTTAATTAAAAGGATAAACGCAAGTTGTCAATTAAAATTCTTGGTAAACGAACAATACAGACAAATTGTTTTCCCAAAAATGGTGGGGTTACTCAACTTGCAACAACCATTGTGATTACCCATTGAAAATGAAAAATCATAGTAGTTGCTGAAAAAAACGGTGAAAAAGAGTATAATTGATAAGTGGTAAGCGGCATACCGAATTAACGGTGGTGTAATACTTAGATAGTTAAATACTCCTCACTATCAATCGGATAGAATGCTTAGCTATTGGAGGAGTGACCATCAAGAATTAGTTGTGATATCCCTTGGCAATGCCCATGTGAACATCACTTGGTTGATCACTTTTATTATATCCGAAAATCAACTTTACCGCTTACTTTTTTTTTTTGGTGGTTGTTTAGAAATCCACCAACGCCTGATTTTACAAATCTGTTGTTTTCTTCAAAATGATAACCCCTTCATCTCTGCTCTTCCAAAACCAAACCAATGTCTTCCAATATAAGCACTGCAAGTGCTGCTACCACCAATACTGATATAACATCAGATCCAGACTATTCAAAGGAAATTTTTCTAAAACAACTAGGTGAACATGTTTATCAACAAAACATGAAAAAAATCAATGCAGAGTTCTTCAATGTGACTTATGGAAGTTTCGTCAGAACACTTATAGACTTCTATGACAACGATGCGGAGAAATGCAATCAAAAACTTAAGACCATGGGTGAAAACATTGGTTCAAGATTGATCGATGATTTTTATTCCAAAGTTACCAATCAAATACCTAGATGCGCCAACCTTAAAGATTTGGGTAATACCATAGCTTTTGTTGGATTCAAGATGTACATAAACGTTGTGCCGAAAGTGTTCTTTGATGAAGCCAATAAGACTATCAAATTCAGATTTGATAAAAATGCCAATATCTTCAACAAGTTTGTTGAATTGCCTGATGATATCAAGGAAAAAAGATTATATTACTCAAATATTGTGTCTGGGGTCATACAAGCAGCTTTAGCCGGAATAGCTCTTCAGTGTGATGTTGAATTTATCAGTGATACTTTGTTAGATGATCAAGTTACAGAAATCCAAATAAGCAACGTCAAGAGAATCAAGGACGAAGTTCCTATGGGTCAATAGATAAACTTCTTTTTTAAAAAAAAGAAAAAAATATACTTTAATGTTTATATTTCTAGTTTATAAATAACGCTACTACTTTTGTTGTCTTTTATCTCTCATTCTTTCGTGAACCAAGTTGGAAACATCAGATTTGCTTTCTTTATTCAGATTACCAGTGGCAGTGGATGCATCATTTTCATCCAATTGATCATCGATGATTTCAAATTCACCCTCGCTTGAGTCGCTTGCCAGATTATCTTTAATTTTACCGAATCCTAACATGCTTCCAATGCTTCCTAGTGAGTTCTCTCTTTTACGACCTCTAGGTTCATCACTCAAATCTTCACCGCTGGTGGCAAATAAAACTTGGTCGCCATAGAAGTCATTTCTTCTTCTGGATCTAGATCTTGATCTGGATCTGGATGGTGATCTTGAACTTAATTTGTTTTCCATTTCGTTGGTATCATCTTCAAGTTTATTCTTCAATTCAGCCTTCATTTCAACATAGTTTGGCCAAACTTCTGGACCTAGAGTATCACACAAGTCTTGTAACTCTTCTTGAAGCTTTTCTCTTTCCATTCTTAAGTTGTATAGTTTCTTTTGTGGGTACATCAATGAAACAACTAATGGTTTTAATGATTTCATCAAATCAACACCCGTTTCACCAGCTCTCAAAGCGGTGTATGTGATAGAAACAAGGTATGAATAAGCAACAATGAATTTAATGACAATGCTTGAGGTGAAGTGTCTGGCAATTGGAACAAAATCAAACTTGATCATGATTATGGAGTATAAGACGTATAGCAATGGAGCTAGACCCAAGGCAACAACAAGTTTCCAAGTGGCTAACAAATCGTTACCTTTGATCTTGACTACAGATTTGCTTAAACCTTCTTTAGCTTTCTTGATGGAGTAGTAATGAGCAGTTACAAAGACCGGAGAGAATAGTACAAAACCAGGGAAGGCCAAGAATGCCATGATCATGATTCTGAAAGTTCTGTTCAATAGCAACTTAACAGCTCTTAATGGACTCAAAGATTGTAATAAATTAACTTGGTGATCACGAACGCCTATTTCGTATAAATTCTTGTTGTATTGCAAAACCTTTCTCTTGGCTTCAACAATTCTTTTATCATCTTGGAAATGTTCATAACCCTTGATAAGCATTCTATTGATGACAACATTGTAAGATATTTTTTCGGTATGGTTGGTGTATAACAATCTTCTACAAGCTTGAATAACTTGCAAAGTTTCATAATCTTCAGTGTTGACTGTAACGGCATATAATGACTTTTTCAATACTTCCATCAACTTTTCAACTGTGGCAAAAGAATCCTTTTCATAGAATTTACCCCAGTTTTCGTAATCAACAACAACAGGTTGACCATATTCAATAACAGCTCTTGATCTGAACTTATCTCTGTTGAAGTAGTTTAGACCTACAGGAACAATAGTGACTTTTTTGGTTTTATCACCGCCACAAACAGTACCCAAGGCCATAATAGCTACACCAGGCTTGATAGGAAGCATGTTTGGTCTATCATGGGAACCACCTTCAGGGAAAATAGACAAGGTACCCCCAGTCAACAAATGTTTGAAGACAGAGTCAAATAAGATGGAGTGGTCAATTCTTGGGGCATAGCTGAATTCAAATTCACCTTCCAATTCCTTTTTGAATGGCTTGGTTATTTCAACTTCATAACAGTTTGCACCACTTTCTGATTTCTTGAATGATTTGATGATGGCATTTCCATTAGATTTAACACCAATCATACCTTTGGTCATTAAATCAACTTTATCTTTAAGATCAGTTTGATTGTCATCAGTAGGTTTTAGTAATACAGTAGTTTCATTAATAGCAGTTAGAACATATCCTTTAACAGGCTTGACGTAATCTTGTTGTCTTGGAACAGGAATACCACCTGTCATTCTGGCAAAAGTACCAACAACGATTTGCTTGAAGGAAGATGCAGCAATACAAGAACAACTTTGAAGACCGGTAAGTTTTTGGGTCATTTGCATGACAATACCACCATCAACAAATTGATTGGCATGAGGACCACACATTAATATGATGGCTTCTTGTGGTTCGTTCTTGTTCTTTGGTAATAAAGATTTTAAATTGCTTACCCCTTTATGATCGATCTTTCTAAAGAAGGTGGTGAACAAGATTTCAAAACAGAAACAGGCTATGTTGTAACATATGCTTCTAAAGTTTTTGTTGTATTGGGCTAGAGTGTATGGGTTTTGTTTATGGTAATCGCCGTGGGCTACTTGGATATGTTGTTGAGGCTTGGCGGGAGATGGTGTGGCACCTTCAGCTTGATCCTTCTTATCAATCAATGTACTTTTCTCCGACATGATAATGCTGATGTTAAGTATAATTGGTTTCTGTTATAGGTAAAGTAGAAGAGTATAGATTGTTGGTATTACACAAGTAACAGAAGATGTTTGGGTTTTTTCTGGAGATGTGATATCCTTATATACCCTTTGAGTGTGATTTGACAAAATCAAAGGGGATTTTAGAGATGGGAGATATAAACAAATTACAGGTTTTTCTCCAAACAGAGGTGTCACACGTTTTCCAGAAAAAAAAAAAAAAAAGAAAGCGGCACACAGTAGTTACCTTAACGGGACACGTCAATCTACAGTAAGGGTGTAGTGATAGGCTGGTTGTTGATATTTTCTATTATCTGGGCGATTAAAGGATACAATGGCGCTAACGGTTTGCAGTTAACACGATGAACATGTAAATCCGAATAATCACCACGGGATTATCGTTATTTGGAAATGGTAAATAAAAGATAAGCAATAAAAGTAGTTTTTAGTGAACAGAGTAGCTGATTGATTTAAAATGAACTTGTAAATTTCAAAATTGTAGCTGAATACTATTGGACAATCTTCTCAACACTATACAGATCTTTGGAATAAGTCTGTATTTGGTTTAATTCAACTCAACAACTAGCAAAGCTAATGCCCCACTTTAGACAACATTTCATAAAGTTCAATCAACATGATCATAAATGCCAATTAATTAAACCTGGGTACCACAATTTATATGCTCTACTGGGCCAATACGTTTCTTCAGCTGGCTAAACCCCTCTGCCCAGATGAGAATAATTGCCCCGCGAATTTGACCGTTTCAACGCTTCATATAAATTTGGCAAGGAGCAAAATCTACACCCTTCAAAAAAAAACAAGGTGCAAAAAAAGCTTTAAACCAATTCATTCCACTGGCGCTTTAAGGCTAATACAGAACCAAAACCAAAATATCCATTTGATTATCTGGGTGCATATCTTCTTTCTGTTCAACCGTCATCTTCTGCTTTGATATATAATCTTTATGGCTCTTGAAGACATATACCCAATAAACATACACTAATCGTAAACCAAAACATAATTACATAAAAATTACCTCATCGCCCACATACACAATGAAGAACATAGCTTTGAAGTACTCTGTAAAAGGCATGACTTGCGGTGCTTGTGTATCAAACATTGAAAAACAAGTCAACGTTGCCTTGAAAGATGAAGTCATGAGCAAGTTCTCAGACATACAAAATTTTGTAGCTGTAATCTCATTAGTAACTGAAGAATGTCACATAACCTTTGAGTCCAACATCACCAGTCAACAACTTGACGAAGTAATCCTAATATTTAATGAAACAATCGAAGATGCTGGGTTTGATAGCTTGTTCATAAGCAAAGATGTATCTACAAAAACAGAAACATACACATTCTTATACAAAATCGGTGGGATGACTTGTGGTGCTTGTTCATCTACTATTACAGAACAAGTAACACAACTCTTGAATGATTTGGAATCCCAAGATCTGATTGTAAATGGTAAAGAATTGACCAAAAATATATGTCATGTTTCTTTAGTAACTGAAGAGTGTAAAGTTACATGTAATATTGTAGACTCGTCTGACATAGAAAACATCAATGATCAAATCAGCGAATGTGTAGATGATTGTGGGTTTGACTGTACTTTTGTATCTGTTAAAAAGGCAGATCTTAATAATCAAAAGTTGACTTCTAAATTAAGTGGCAAGTTACAAAGAGTTGTGGACTTTGAGCTATTCTCTTCATCTCCTGATTTTGATGAAGAAATGCTCAAGAACTACTTATTAACCAATGATGAAATCCAAGAAGTAGATATTGAAGCTTCTTATAATAATGAAAACACCAAAAACAACTTAAGAGTTGACTCAGATAAATCATACAATCTGACTGTAACATATAACATAACTGCAAAGACCAACATAAGAACCATACTTGGTGACATAACATCCACATTTGATGTTGATGCCTTCCCACAAATAGGTAGTTCAACAGCTGTGCAAGACCAACAATTGAACTCGTTGAAGAGAACCGAAGAAATTGCCTTTTGGAAACACAGCTTCATCACTTCTGGTATAGTAGCTATTACCTGTATGACTGTCTACATGTTTATTCCAATGTTCGTTTTAAAAACAAAGACACCTGATGTGGGTCCATACAAGCAGATCAATGAAAAGTACTTCAGAGTTTCTGTTGTCAACTTGTTGGGTCTAGCACTGGCCTCCTACTTACAGTTTGGTCCACTTGGTTCTCATTTCTGGAGAGCCTTCAGAAAATCATTAAGAAATTATAGCGGTACTATGGACACTTTGGTTTCCATATCCACTTTATCAGCTTATACTTTCTCCCTTTACTCCATAATGAATGTCTTGCTATACAACGGCAAATCACAAATACTATTTGACACTTCAACCATGTTATTCTGTTTCATAAGTTTTGGTAAGTTTTTAGAAAACAAGGCCAGAGCCAGAACATCCTTTGTCTTATCCAAGATCATGACCATGTCTCCTACAACTGCCTTGCTATATGATGAAAAAACTCAAACCAGTGCTGAAATTGGCATTGATTTGATTGAATTGGATGACATCTTGGAAATCAAACCAGGTTCCAAAATCCCTTGTGATGGGGTTGTTTATGATGGTATTTCTGAAATCGATGAACAAATCATTACTGGTGAATCAACCCCAATAGTCAAAGAAAAAGGTGACAAATTAGCACACGGATCTGTTAATGGTCACAATAGATTTTTGATGAAGGTCGAAAAAGCCGGAAGTGACACTTCATTATTAAAACTTTTGGAGGTGTTGAAGAATGCACAATTGTCAAAGGCACCAATGCAAGAGTTGGCTGATAGATTGGCTGCAAGATTTGTTCCATTTGTTTTACTATTAAGTTTGTTGACTTTTGTGTTCTGGATGTTCTATTGTAAATACTTTGGTGCTCCTAGAGCATTCACCAGAATGTCTGCTGTTAAAAACATTTCTGATGAAACTTCTCAAGAAACAAGTGATCAAGGGACTAGTTATTTCTTCGACATTTTCAAAGTTGCTGTAAGTGTTATTGTTGTTGCTTGTCCTTGTGCTCTGGGTCTAGCTGCTCCTACTTCTGTCATTGTTGGAACTGGTCTTGCCGCTGAACATGGTATATTAATGAAAAACGGTGAAATCTTGCAAAACTTTCAACAGATTGATTCATTTGTCATGGACAAGACAGGTACTTTGACATTAGGTAAGCTATTAGTAAACAGCTTTGATTACTTTGAAAGCAAGAAGGTACTTCAAGAAAAAGACTTGACTAAGAATGATGTCTTGAACATGGTGGAGTTATTAGAAAGTGTATCTGAACATGCAGTTGCAACCTGTCTTGTAAAATACTGTAAGGAAACTAAGATTAATAAGGATGAGCTAAAAAAGTACACTTTGCTTGAAGTTGAGAACAAAGTTGGTCAAGGTGTTTACGGTGACTTGAAGGATAACTCTACCGGTGAAATTTTCAAAGTAGTCATTGGTAACAAGAAAGTTTTGACTGATGAAAGTATTGACTACCTTGACAAGAACAAATTAAACGACACTGTTGGCTCTAACTCTTTTATTACTATCAACAACGAGATTGTTGGTGAGTTTATTCTGAGTGATGTGTTAAAGGCCGATGCTAAAGATGTTGTCTACTACTTAAGAAATATCTTAAACAAGGAAGTCTACATGTGTACAGGTGACGACACAGATTGTGCATTAACCTTTGCTGATGAACTAGATCTACCACATGAGTTTGTTAGAGCTGAAATGACACCAACCGGCAAATACGACTTCATCACTGAACTTCAGAGTCAAGATAAAAAAGTTGTATTTGTAGGTGATGGTATTAATGATTCTTTAGCTCTTACTCAAGCCGACTTAGGTGTTTCTATTGTCAATGATGGGTTGGATATAGTCATGGGATCAAGTGATGTTGTTATAATGAATAACAAGACATTAGTCCAAATTATTCATTGTATAGAAATTGCCAACAGAACTTTCAGCAAGATTAAATCCAACTTTTTCTGGTCATTGATCTATAACACATTCATGCTTCCAGTGGCAATGGGTTTGTTGATTCCTTTCAACATTACATTGAACCCTATAATTGCTGGTGGAGCAATGGCTTTGTCAAGTGTTTCTGTTGTTTTGAACTCCTTGTTGATCAGAAGCTGGGAACCTAAAGTTATTGAAGGCATTTCCACTGATGAGGACATGGTTATTTCTAATAGAGGAAGCTTTGAAAGATTATTGGCATGGGCCAAGAACAAAACCAACGTTAATGTCATTACAAACAAGTATGCAAATCTGAATACTAACCAAGAAAGATTATACGAAATGGTTTAATTTATATCCCTCTTAGTTTATTTCGTTTTATATTTGTTAAATAAATATGAACATGTTTTTTTTTTTTTTCAATTGATTAAACCTAAAGGATTTGAGTATTAAAAGTAAAGTTTGTGTATCACGGCAATCAAATCAACACATTTTTTCTACAATAATTTAGTTTTACCATTTATTCTCCATGGAAATCTACAAGGTTTTTCTTGTCAAAGCATCCAGTGGCTTGTAAAACTGATCCACCAATTAACTACTCCTTGATTTTCAACAGTCAACAGTGCTCCGCTTAGTAAAAAAGATCATTTTCTCAGCTAACTCCTTTTTCCGCTCAAAAGTATAAATATGAAGGGGACGCAGACGTTTGTAGAAAAGTACAATCTAATCATAACCTAAACACACACACACAAACATAGCTACGAACAGAATGCAAATTAAACCTTTGAAAATGAGATGGACCGTTGGTGGTGTCAACTACAGTTACTTGCTTTCCAAGCTAACACCACCATCAATGAGAGCCACCAACTGGATCATTGACCCTGCCGAACCAGGTGACATTCAAAGTCAATTAACCGTTGATGAATTCCAAGCAATAACCACAATCGTCAACACACATCACCATTGGGATCATGCTGGTGGTAATCTTGAATTTGCCTCTCTATTAACGCGCAGAAAGTCCCCAGAATTCATTATTGGTTCCAGAAAATCAGCCGCTCTGGACTCTTGTAGCATTACTCTTCCTCAAGACGGTGAAGTCTTTGATCTGGGTGATAGCATCACAGTCGAGGCCATAAGAACCCCATGTCACACACAAGACTCTGTTTGTTACTTAGTCCATGATTCCGATAATGCTGATGAATACGGCATTTTCACTGGTGATACTCTATTCACTGCTGGATGTGGTAGATTTTTTGAAGGTACTGGTGACCAAATGCATAGTTCCTTGAACCATATCTTGAAGAGAACTGAGGGTATTTGGGATAAGGTTAAGGTCTACCCAGGTCATGAATACACCAAATCCAATATCAAGTTTGTAAGAGCTAAGATTTGGAAGAATGTTGGCGAAAACCCTGCTTTTGATAAGCTTGAAAAAATTGCTAACGAAACTGAAGTTTTAACTGGTTTGTTCACTTTGGGAGATGAACTAGAATACAACCCATTCATGATGTTGAACAACTCTTATGTCAGAGCTGCCATTGGTGACAGTGAAAATAAATTATCTGAAGGTGACGTTATGGCTAAGTTAAGGGAATTAAAGGATTCTTTCTAGGTTATATATGAATATAAATTAATATGATGAGGGTATTTATTAAAATAAATTAATAACAATAGTATTTGTTTACAAATAATAATGCTATGTAAATATATTTTATATTTTTATAATTTAGTTAATTAACTTAATTGAGTTGATTAAAAATGTAAACATTTTGATTATTTGTTTATTTACACACGTGATTACCCGTAAACAATTTTTAAACACATTTGATCAATGCAATTGGAATCATAATTGAGATGCAAATCTATCTCCAAACTCAAGACTTAGGTAGCATAGTCTCTAGTACCAAATATAATTAATTACTCAATCAAATGGCTCATTTTCAATGGTTAAAATCTACAAATTACAACTATTCCGACCAAACACGTTATTCGGTGGTTTATGATTTGATTTTTTTTGCTTACTAAAAAATGTATGTTCAATTGTTCAAAACATGCGCCCTTTATTTTTTCATGTAATCATGATCTATAAAGATACAAAAGAAGCACTTGGATGGTTACCAAAAAGAAATACAGAACCTAAGAAAATAACATAAAATGGTTGACAATAAAAGTATTGAAGACGACTTGGATTTGGACAGAGAATCTGTTGACAATGAACCAGTCAAGGAAACACCAAACGAAGAGGGAGAAGAAAACGTTGAGCAATCTGACAATGGCGAAGAAGTAGAAAAGACAGATGATAAAGAAGCTGATCCTATTGAAGAGGAAAAGAAACAAGAAGAAGAACCTAAAGAAGAGGAAAAGGAAACCCCTGTAGAAGAAGTTAAAGAGAAAACACCAGAAACTGAAGTAAAAGAAGACGTGCCTGAATCAACACAAGAAGAAAAGAAAGAGGAATTGGAAGAAATTCCATTAACTGAACAACCAGTTGAAAATGCTCCTCCAAAACCACCTGCAAGACCAACTAGACCAGCTAGACCTCCAAGACCTGTAGGTAACATATCTGACAGCAATCTTCCTACACCTCAACAATCAAGGTCTGTGACTCCAAACGGCAACAACAATCATTTGGTTGCTCAATTAAAGGATGCTTTCCCATCCATTCAAACCAAGATTTTAACAGCCATAGTGATAGCTTCTCAAAATAATATTGAATCCTGTTATGACGCTTGTTTATACTTCATGGATCCTCAAGACTTCAAGCCAACTTTCCACCCAGAAAACTTTGTTCCTAAAAGAAATGAGATATTAACTGAACAAGAAATGCAATTGAAGAGAGATGAGGAACTAGCAAGAGATTTGGATAGAAAATACAATAGTAAACCAAGACAATCAAGAACTTTATCTGAAAGAAGTTCCAGACTAGGCAGCGGAAGACATACCAGACAATATATTCCAAATGAGAATGGTGATGACAGTGACGATGATGATTTTGGTGGAGTCCAAAGATTCATTGATTCTGATCTACCGATGATGAAGGAAAATGTATCCAAGACTTTGAGAGAAACATCCAGCAAAGTAGGTTCTTGGTTTAAATCATTTGGTGATAATTCAGGTGAATTACAAAAGTCCAAGACTGAATTGAGACACAATGATTATGGAAATGAAGCATATGACTATGACGAATGGGGGAATCCAATTTTCCAGCAAAAGAAACCTTACAAGATTGTAGAAAGATCACCTGGGATGGAAAACAAAGTGTTGCCACAAAGACCAAGTGAAAAGACACCATCAAAGCCAAGATCTAATAGTAAACCATTCATCAACACTCCTGGAAATGGTGTAGAAAAGACACCAAATGCTAATCAACAAAGAAGTGTCAGCGGAAGTGGAAACAAGAGACTGGTGTTTGTTGAACCAGGTGAAAACGAAATCAAACCAAGATCATCTGTTGATGATGACTTGAACTTAAGTGATTAATAAAAAAAAGCAAAAAGGACTCTTTTTGATAGTCATTATTATTGTGGTGTTTATTGATCAGAAAAGGTATAAATGTTTATCTTCAAATGATTTGATTGCAGATAATGTAGATAAGTTATAATTTATTCAATTCATCATGTTTAACACCTGGTAATTGTTAAGTTCACTCAACTGTAGAATGAAAGAACTCTTTCAACAACATTTGATTGAATTTTGTATTTTTTTAATACATGATATTCTTTGGTGTTTTACTTATACAACATTTTTCTTAAAGAAGATGTTTCAAAGGCTTACACAAAAAACCTTCTTTTATTTCCTTTTATACCATGAAAGATTATTTCCTAAAAAAAAAATTTTCATTTCTTTTTTGGGAAAATTCAATTAAGCGCGGGTTGATTTCCCAAAAAGGAAATTCAATAAACTCGGATATAAGCTCGTTTATTTTTCAAGCATAAAAAAAAAATTTTCCCCCAAAAAAAAATTGTTGTGAGTTTTTTATCTACGCAAAACGAAGTCACTTGGCAGAAAAAAAACAAAGGTACATATCGTAGAACATTCATTGTATGAGTTTGTTAACACATCATTTACTCATTGCATATTAGATGTGCTTCATTGCAGAAGATAAGATAAAAAAACACCAAAACCTGATATTCAAAAGTATATTTCTTTTTTAAAAGTTTCAAATCTAGTAACATAGTGTAAGGTCGCCACACATCGACGATTATAACATCTCAACCTTTTATTGCTATTAAAATATAAAGTCTTATCTATCCTCTTATAAGATTTTGTTTCTTCATTAGTTTACTTTTTTGAAAAATATAAACAACACTTATTGAATATAATATAAAATATAACCATGAGTAATCCAAACAAATTAGTAACCCAAGTATCCAACTCTGAGACCAAGTTCATTGGTGCCAAGTTGGGTTCTCAAGTTTCTATGACAAAGAAAGAATCCGAAGGTGGTAAACCTGTACTAAGCAAGACCAAGAGTGGTAAGCTAGTCCTTCCAGATGATGAATTTTACAAGTTGAAGCAAAAAAGAAGCAATTCCAAGTCTAGGTCTCCTTCCGCAAGAAGAACCAAAGATGCTGATGAAGATATCATCGTCAATCACAAAAATCACCACAACTATAAGAAAGATCCAAATGCTAAGTATTACTTTGACGTTGATGAGTATTTCAGCAATGACCATGAAAACAACTTGATCATTCATCTAAACATCCAAGAAAATCACTACTATATTACCAGAGAACAACTTCTAGCATTGCCTGAATCTTTGTTACTTTGTTTATTCCCAAATGGTGTTTTTTCTGACAGAAATGGCGATGTAATCCAAACTTTAACTGAAAAGGATGAAGTTTACATTTACAACTTCTCCAACAAGAGTTTTGAATACATCATGGACACATACACTGAAGCTAGTTATGACTTGACTAACCATTCCATGCAAAAGTTGTACGACACATATGGTGACCCAAAGAGAAAAAATAATGAATCATCATCCGGTGGGTTCTTTTCACACTTCAGCTCTAGCAGCACTCCTTCCTTATCATCAAAGCAAACAGAAATTAACTTATTGAATGAAAACCCTGCCATCATTGTTTTGAGAGAAGATTTGGATTATTATGTTGTTGAAACTGATATCAAGGTCAATCCAAATAATCACGAAATTTGGGATATTTTGAAAAGAAGCTGTAAGCTGTCAGTAGGTGCTTTCTTGCAAAGCGACCATGACATTTACGACGGATTATATTGCTCTAACAAGGTTTCCAGCAGTGCTGATCCAAACAAATTGGGCTCTGCTGAACAACACTTGATGGACATGCTTATTTCATCAGGATTGAAAAAAGGTTCCACATGGGGCCAAAGATCCCAAGATCCTGACAAAACTGTTATATCCTCTTTGACTTTAATAAGATTGTACAACGCATCAACCAAGGAGTACAGAGAAAAGGTTTCCAAGAACTTTGACGAATTTTTGAATAGCAACAACATTGACAACAAGATGCTAGCAAAGACCCAATCTCAAAACATGTTAACCCCAACTACATCCAGAAAATCCAGATGGTCGAAGTTATCTGCTGTGACTTCCGGATCCAAGTCTAGAAGTAGGACTCCAAACATTGATGATTCTATAAATGGAAATGTTTTGGCTGGAAAATGTTTATATGACTTTGAACCTAAGCCAGAATTAAACTCCAAGTTATTATTATTCTGGAAGAAGCCAGCTAGAAAGTGTTGGTGGGGTCAAGTTGAAATGAGAGTGCCTATTGAACTTCCATTCCATGTTGAACTACAAAAGGATCCAGTTGACAACTCCCTAACCATAGTCAAGGTTCTTTCAGGAGGATATAGTAAAATAGAAATTCCAGTCAGAGTGCATATAAGACACGTTTGGACTTTAGAAGCCTCGATAGTAGGTGCTTGAAGAGAATAGAGATGTAGAACACAAACAATAAGAACTATCCTAGATCTGCTGGTATCAGATCTGTATTTTGAACAATTAATACATTCGACATGCGATATATACAAAGGACTTTATTGTAATATAATAATTTTTTAGATTAAACAGTTTTATCAGTTGAGTTTTTTTCCCTCTTTGATGTTCATCTACGATAAGCCGTGCGTTCACATTTTTTTTCTTTCAGAAATGTCGATCTAAGGAAAGATTTGGGTATATGGTGTTGTTTCTTTGAAGAAAGTGGTTTAAATAAACCATATAAACTTACTTTACACTTAAAACTTCTACTCCACCTTGTTATCAAACCTTTTGAACCATAATATACCATGCTCTCATTCTCAACGGAACTTTTCACTATATCAAAAAATGACTTCAGAATCACATACTACATAAACAACCTCCTTAACATATATTCGAAGATCATGTTCACAATCGCAAAAGTCATCACAGGAGGGCTGCTGTTGATATACATACTAGATTTTTTAGTGTATCTAATAAGACTAGTGAAGAACGTTAACAAACAGAAAGTTGATTAATTTTTTTTATCTGCTTTATAAGAATGTTGCGAGTACCAAACAAAAAATAATAGAAAATAGTACATCAAATCTATATAATTAATACATCTAAGAACTGTCATAATCACTATTGTATTAAGTACCTTGTAGACACAATTTGTTGGTAATAGTTGTGGTAATTCTCCACTTGGTAGCGCATTTGTATTAAAAATTGCAAAAAAAAATTAATAACGCTTGAATATGCTTTCGACCAGAGTTGAACTGATGACCTCCGCATTACTAGTGCGACGCTCTACCAACTAAGCTACGAAAGCTAGTGTTATAATTTTTACAAAATTTTTTTTGGTGGGTTTTTTATAGCGGAGGTAACGTTTTTTGCCAAAATTTGTCTAAATTGCACAAATAAGTAATGAAGGAATGTGAATATGCATCTGCAGTTAGTTGTTATATAAATACGGTAATAGGATGCAATAGTATGTACTATTGAATATATTGAAAACTATCTGTGTTGTATGTTATGGGCCTTTGAAAATTGTCAGTCGGATAAAAATTGTTTTGAATTTTTATGGTCTTTTGAAACACCTTTAAAAGTATCCAATAACGTTCAGTGTAGTTAGTAAAACTGATATATTATAAAAGATGATAGAAATCATAAAAAAAAAAAAATTGGTACTGTAAATTCACTTATTAGTAAAGTTACGCTTTATTTTACTTGTATAAAATATAAAATTTTTTGTTAATTAAAAAAGGATAAGTTAGTATCCACTTTTAATTATTTTAAATAAAGAAAATGTTTTCTTGATTTAAATGATGTAAAATTATGCATGCCAAATATTATAAATCTGTCAAATAAAAAGGTTTATTAAGAAAAAATAAGGTCATGGAAACTAGTTTACTATAAACTTTTATTAGGTTATTTTATTAATTTTATGGTGTTTAAAAAAACACATCTACCATACTAACTAGTTAGGTTGACTGTTTTTAATAATTACTGCAAGTAAATAATAACTCTCTTTTATGTATTTAAAAAGATATTTGTAGCTTTGAGCTTACATGTTGTTAATAACAATGTTCTCTAAATTGGTAGTAGTTTGCAATTTTTTCTAAGAAAAACAGATCAAATGTACCTCTCAGTAAAGTACTGTTGTAAAAGTTAATTCATCACATAATTAATAATTATAATTTAATTTGTCTTAAAGTTTACTTATAACTAGTTTTTATAAACTTAAACTCTACGGTTAGTTTTAATTCAGTCACTTTATCTTTTCACTATTTTTTTTGTTTAAATCAATTATAAAAACCTAGCTTCTGTCATCGTCTTTCCTCAAAATAAAAAGAAACAACAAGAAAAACTTAGCTTGAACAAACTTTTTAGCTTTGATACACTCAATACACTTTACAAAAATTTTTTACTTCAACTTTCCTTATTTCCAAACTTGTTTATTCAACTTAATTACATAGTTGAATTGATTAAATCTGTCTTATGTCCGATTTTTGTCTTTATCAAATTTCAACTACGTAAAAAAACTCAAAAGTTCACGCCCACTTCACGAAGAAAATTTTTCAAGAACTTTTCTCAAACTTACATAAATTCAATATTAATACAAAGACATAATACAGCTAAACCTAGGAATATAATACATTTTACTGAATTAAATCCTTTATCACAACATACTATTTACACATACATAATGAATTTCCAAGCCACCGGTGCCCCAGCTGCCCAAGAAAACCAATCTTTCATCTCTAGATCCATCCAAACTTTGACTCTATTTAGAGAATCCCCAATAGGTGCTTTAGCCACCCATGCTTTATTCTTTGCTGTTGGTGCCATGATTGTCAAGTCTGATGCTGCTGAATTGATTGTTCCTCAATTATAATGATACAAAAAAAAAATGAAAAAGTAAAAAGTTAAAGATGTTATAGGAAATGATTATACTTGGATGTCTAGGAGACATCTTCATCTTTTAATTATTGACATTTATTGATGTTTATGAATCCATGTAAATACAAGCTTCAGACTTAGCCTCTGATTATTTTATATATAATTTAGGTAAGATTAAGGATGTTTTGTTTAAATCAACGAGTGATGGTTGATGTAACTTGTATAGAGTTATAGCTCAATATGGTTAACTATGCTCTGTACAGAAAAAAAAAGAGCATTTAGCATACCTAGCCAATCATGAAATTATCATAGTTGAATTACTGAAGTTAAATATATAAGGATACTTTACTATAGTTTAAATGGCCTGTAATCTTTTAACTACATCTGAAAAATGAAACAAACTTTCTTTCAGTCTCCTTAAAATAGGTCCATGTGTAATGATTATCATAATGCAAAGATTATCATCGCATTCATCATTTTCTCAAGGGCATCAATAATCTTACATTTTCATTTACTATGTTTTTTAAATATTATTTATGTTTTTGTTGTTGTTAAATGTTAAAGTAGTTATAACATTCTTACTTATTCGTTCAAGACCAAGAATAAGGCATGTAACATACCTGGGAAGAAGAAGAAGATTGTTAGAGCCAAGTTGATGTAGAAATCTCTGGTACAGTCTCTGATCATGAAGACAGCTAATGGAGGTAAGAAGATGGCGATAATGACGTTGATGATTTTAGTAGAATCCATTTTGGGTTATATGTATATTGATTTAAGAATGGTTTTTCTTTTAATTACTCTGTTTCCTAAAGAAATAAGATTAGAAGAATCATTTGCAATTCAGTTTAAATAACAAAAGGGAGAAGACTTAATCCAAAAAAGGGGTGGCTTTTCCACCAAAAGATACTACGCTCAAAAAAAACAACTTATGGAGGATTTTTCGGAAGATTTGAAAGCACCGCACGTGATTAGCCAGATATGAGTTTGAATCTAAAACATATAGTAAATTAAATAACAGCTTCTATATAGGAATCAACTACTTGAACAAGTTCTTGACCATCTTTTCTAATTCATCAATATCATCGTTTGGTAGTTGTTGAATTTCAATGTCTGGGTAGTAGCCCTTGATGTCGTCTAACACCTTCTTGGATTGGGCATCGGAAACGAAGGAAACAGCAACACCTGGTCTACCAAATCTACCAGTTCTACCTATTCTATGGACGTATGTGGATGGATCAGCTACATATAGACCTTTATTGGATGGATGTGGCATTGTTGGTAAATCGTAGTTGACAACTAGGGAGACAGATGGAATATCTATACCTCTGGCTAGAACATTTGTTGTGATTAGCACCTTGGATTCACCATTTCTAAACTTATCCATTAATATATCTCTGTCTTTATTTTCCAAATCAGAATGTAAGATAGAAGCTTTATGGCCTTCATTCTTCATGGAAATAAACAAATCATTAGCAGTTTCCTTTTTGGCAACAAAGATGATACTAGAGGCAATGGTCATCACACCAAATATCTTGCTCAAATAGTCTTTCTTTTCTTTATCATTCTTACACTCAATGTAACATTGTCTAATCGCCTTAACATTGACTTCATTTCTCTTTAATTCCAAACTATTAGCATTAGGAACAACTTTTTTACAATAAGCTCTGGTGTTATCATCAAAGGTGGCAGAGAACAAAACCAATTGACATGTTGCTGGCAAGAACTTTTTAATTCTCAAACATTGGTCACCCAAACCACTCAATTGTAGCATAGATTCAGCCTCATCCAAAACATAACATCTAATCTTCTTAACATCCAACAACTTTCTTTTTATCAATTCAAAAACAGTACCTGGAGTACCAACAATGATATTGCTGGTGATCTTGGTACTCTTTGGGAAAGCTTCAGGAACAATCAAGCTGTATGTGGTTTTAGTATACTTACCCATTTCTTGTATGACTTCAAGAGTTTGTCTAGCCAACTCTCTGGTTGGGGATAAACAAACACATTGTGGAACATTACCCAAAGATTCATCAACTCTGGACAACATGGCCAAGGCAAAGGCAGCAGTCTTACCAGTACCAGATTGAGATTGGGCAATCATGTTGGTTGGTGGATCCTTTAATAATAGAGGTAATGCCTTTTCTTGGACTTTGGATGGCTTCAAGAACTTCATACTATATAAACCTTTTAGTAATTCAGGTTTCAAAGCTAAATCTTCAAATGACTTGGCAGAGTATAATGGTGAGTTTGGGTCAGCCTGTTGATCAGCTAGTTTAATTTGAACCTCATATTCAGGTTGAACCAAGTTGGTTTCTGGTTCTTCCTTTTTTTCACTGATTTTCAAATCAGAGATTAATTCTTCCGGATTTTCTTTAGCAGATGGTTTAGCAACCTCTTCACTAGACATTGTAATGCTTGTGTTTGTTTTGGTTGCTTATCCACCAATTTCTTCACCCATGTTTAGAAGAAACACACTTTAAACGTTGACAAACTCTCTGGAGACGGTGTTTCGGGAAAAAAAGTGTTAAAAAAATTTTGGCAAGTCACGTGCTAAAACAGCCTCACCACATTTAATCAAAAGGAATATTTTTAACCGCATCATTTTAATTATTGAATATTTAAATGTAGTGTTATAGCAGAACAGATCTCTCCATCTTCTTATATATCTCTCTATGTCTAGAATGTATCAGGTTGCCAATCAAGTCCAACTTTGTTGTAAACGTCTTTTTGTATCTGTTGCCATAACAAGGCCTTTTCTTCCTTGGTTATCACTATAGATGCATTATCTGTTTGTTGTTGAGACTTGTTTTGAGCCAGCAGCTGCTCTTGCTTCCATCTTTTGTATTCTTTACATTTTATCTTAAATTCTAATCTACATTGGGCCTCCACTCCGATGTTTAATAAATAATTATCTATAATATTTCTCCATTCAGGTTTACTTAGCAACATATTGAAGTGGACACTGTTTGGTCCATGTAATGCCGAATATTTTTTTCTAGCATTTTGTACAATATACTTGGCCGTCATTAGCTTAAAATGGGGATCAAGGCCATGTTCAAAGTATAAGTCTGAGTATACCAATGTATTTACAATAGTGTTATCATCGCTATTCAATGGCAACACGACAATCTTAAAATTTATGGTTTGTTTCTCTCGCATCCCATTCTTGGCATTTGTTATGATAATTTCTTCTGGGTATATGGTAGGCAGCTTCCCAAACCATTCGTTTCTCAATTGATCAACAATTAACAATGATCTTAAATCATTCAAATTCCAATCAACCAAACCTGGTCTGTGTGAAAATTTGGGTCTTCCATTAGGCAGCAATTGGCTTTTATCCATTAAATTTTCCGGGAAATAATAATCATTGAAATTCATAGGCAATGCATCTTTTAGATAAATACTTGTCATACCATTATCATATTGCTCATTCTTTGATTTCATATTGGCTTGTATGAAATAGTGATTATTATTTGAAGATAAAGTACTGCCATCGTTTGATGCATTGGCGTAACTGTTCAGAGAACTTATCTCACTTAAGTTATGTGAGACATAACTGTTATTAGATGTTTGTAAAAACTTACCATTCTTGGCAGATCCATTGCTAGATCTATAAGAAATACTTGAGGTTCTTGATCGAGCATTGGAAGGTTTTTTCGGTTTGAAGATGTTTGAGTTATCAATTTTGTTGTCGTTTGAGTTAAATAATTTTTCCTTAATTTCATTTCTAGCTCTAATATTGTATTCTTCTGGAGCGTTGATGAAATCTTTGCTCTTGATGTTGATACTAGGTAATGTAGGAATAGACCCGTTTGAAGCAGGCTTTTTATTCTGAATCAAAGGGTTGATGCTAGGAATTGTAGCTGTAGGGGGTAAATCGCTTGTGGGCATGGTGTGGTTGTTATCAAATACAAAAGATAATGATGTCGTTATATAAATGGTTTTGGGTTACTGGTTTCCACAACTGAGTGTCACAAACATCACCAGAACTTAATGAGTGTTGACGAACTTCATGGACAATGAAAGATAGCCAAGACTGCCAAAAAAGCTCTCACAAGGTAAACCCCCCTGCCTTCCCCCATTTCTCCAAACATCAAGTTTTTCCCTTCTAAAAAAAAAAAAAGACGTGTGGGAAAACTGATTTCCACTAACAAATCCCTATTGAAGATTAGCCGTAATTATTCAACTGTACATCTTGGTCTTTGAGCTGAATATCTTCTTGCTCTTCGTCTTTATGAGCTTTGGATCATACTCCCCGCTAAGCTTGTCCTCAAGCTGTTGTCTCTTCAACTCCTGGTATCTTAGGATCTGGCTGTTGTAGTGCAAGTCAAAGTTGTATATTGTTGGAATAAATCTTTCCTTAGGCTTTTCTTCCTTGGATACAACATTTGGATATTGCATCAAAAAGAAGTGCGGGAATGTAGTCCCAAAGTATGCTCCATCTATGTTTGGGTTGAATTTCAGTACTTGATTGATGACATTCAAATCATCACCTTCGCTGTCCAAATTCTTTCCAAGCGGCAATTCACTATCTCTTAAGGTAAGGTGTTTTTCTACAGGATAATCAAATGCTTGTTGGTATCTTTTGTAGTCACATAGTGCTGATCCATTGTATCCTGAGTACATATCCATTCCTTGGGCAATGTGTGCTGGACGGTATACATCCTCACAACAAGGACAGTACAGTTTGAAGCTGTCTTGTTCAGGTACGTCATATAATCCCACAGGTAACAATGGCGTTCCGGTACAGGCACTTCTAGGACACTTTCCGTATATGTTTTCTGAGTATAATGTCATCATGTCATATTGACCTTGGTAGGTTAGGATATATCTTGCATGAATCAAACCGTATAATTTGCCACATTCCTTGTCCAACATCTTCTTTTCTGAACTTGACATGGAACTATATTCTCCACGTAAGAAATCCATGTCATCGGTCATCAACTTCAACATGGTGCTCATCTTTTGAGAACAATACTTGTTTAAACCAACAAGATTGAATCTATCAGTCAAGTATTGCATGTGAACCTCAACAAAAACTTGGTGACCTGGCTTTTCCAAGAATGACTGTATCCAGTTCTTGTCTTCGAATGATTCATCGGAGTTGGAGCTGCTGTCTGATATGATCATATCAGAGTTATCATCAGAGACGTTGTTACTCATTTTGTTGTGTATATTCAAAAGATCAGTTCAATTAAAGAGCAAAATCGAGTGTTATACTGCTTGTTTTTTTGGATTGTTTACTTATTTTATGAATTGTCAACACACAAATTCAGCCTTCGATAAACCTATTTGGTGGAATGGTACCGCGATCAGATGCGGAAAAAAAATTTTCTTATAAAAACACTTGGTAGCAAACAACCGCGTAACACGTTAAGCCTGTAATACCAGCAGCTTATTATTTCACACTTTGATCATTGTGTATCAAGAAGAAAACATAAGAAAAAGACCATTACAACCATATTATAAACATACTTGACTCATTTCAAATGGTGGATATTGTTGATGCAGTTAATTACACCGATCTGCCGTTTAATACGGACAGTATGGTGCTCATGCCAGTCATAAACTCAAACATTCAATCTATCTTATGTTACTCCAATAAGTTTGAGTTCTCAGTTGTGAATTACGATAATGCTACTAAAAGATTTGGAAAAACTGCTCTGTTAACCAACAAAAGCACAGCAACGGATTTTTTTGACCTTCACAAAGGATCAACTGGTGATCTTAAAAGCATAACTTATGAACTGAACAAAAATATAAATGATACTTCATTTAGCAGCGTTTTTGTCATGACATTTGAAAGGTGTGCAATTTTATTAACTATTGAATCTCAACACGAACAAGGTGTCATTACCGAAATTTCAATTAAACTCAAAGATATATTTTACCTTGATGAATCAGATGTGATCGTGGACTTTGTGCTCTCACATAAAAAGATATGGCTCATCAGCAAACCGAATGATTTCTACCTGATCATGCAAGATTCCCCTCCTAAAAACATTAATAATGCTTCAAATATAGAAATTGTGCGGAATTTTGAGAGGCCTTATAAAGACTTCCAGCCTGCGTCTATTTTATTTGTGGAGCCATATGGAAATGGGAAATTCTGGATATTGTTTGGTAGTAAACTTAACAAGATATCACGTTTCTCATACAACGAAGAAAAGGAATTGTGGTATTCTAAGGATTATGAATTATCTGAATATTTAGTAAAATTCAAACCATTTGAAAATGTTGACAGCAAAAATTATGTTGCTATTCCAGAGATGAAATATGCCCGTGATACACAGAGTGGAATGGGCTTTCTATCCACAAAGGATCACGATAAGTCAATTCTCTATAGTGAAATCAACAATGCTGTTAAGGAAGTTGCCATGGGTCCACCACTGCGTTATAGGTACTCATCACTACCATCATTTTCTGTGATAACAGCTGACAAGAAACTACACGTTTTTGTTTCTGAAAAAGAAGTTGACATTAAAAACATAAAAGAGCTTTCAGTACATAAATCAATGTGGTCGGCTAACAAAATGGTTCTATTTGTAATAACACCAGGACTATCCATGTTTTCACTTTCAATGGAAAACTTTTTATCAACCCAAGACATTGTCGAAAGTGTTCAGAACGTTAATAATACGACATTTTATGATGAAATGATATTCGCTAACAGAAGTCTTGAATGGAGTACTACAAACAAGTCTATTGGGGTGGGGTCAATTGACGACCCCATATCTCTAGATGACATGGAATCACCTGTAAAGCTGGACAGTTCTGTCAAAGAATCTGCTAAAAGAAACACACCACTATCTGGCCAAAAGTCTATGACTGACTATTTTGGCAAAAAGTTATCTCCTTCACCAAACAAGGTGGAATCTGTGAAAAAGAAGTTGTCTTTTGAAGCTGCTAATTCAAAAGAGCCTATTGAAAATTTAAAGAAAAAGTCTTTTGACGAAATATTTATAGAAAAGATTAACGATGTATTCACTAACTTTGAAAAGGAAATCAGTGTTGATTCGATTGTTCCAGAAGAACCTGTAAGAAAGCTTGAACCGGAAGAAAGTAAGACTAGTAAAACCCCAGAAAAATCTCAAACTAACGAAAGAATATCCATTGCCAATTTAATCAGTTCTGGTAAGCCTGTGGTTAAGACGACAACAAACCTTACCCCTGTTGCAAAAATTTCAAAAGATGATATTAACAACACAGTAGTTGTAGAACCCGAAGTTGTTGAAGAGCCTAAGAAATTACCAGCTTCTGATTCTATCACCATGAAGCTTCATGTACCTGCTCAAATAGTCCCAAAGAGTCTTAAGAGAATCACTCCGCCTGCAAACGAATCTGGTTTACAACCTGTAGCTAAAAAGCAGAAGAAGGAACTAGAACCACTGGACTTATTAGAAGAATACAGTTTGAATCCTATTTTGGCATTTTCTAAAGTCAGACTATCTATTCCCAAGTTGAGAGCAGCTTTTGAAGTCATAATCAAAGATGAGTACTCAATCAACGTCATTAACAAAGGATCCGGCGATCAAGCTCCAACAAAATTGTTTTTGAAATATGTGGGCGATAAAGAAGATGATACCCATCCATCTGAAGCACAATTCATACCAAAAAGTGTCTCTTTAGTCACTGGTACACCTACTTTCTTTGCATACTCAACAGATAACGGAGTGATATACATATGTTCTTCTCAAACAGGAAGAAGACTTGAACAACCATTGATGTTGGGTGTTCCAATCTCCATGTTGGAATCAGCAGGAAACTTTTTGGTTTGTGTCACATGTGTTGGTGAATTGTATTGTTGGAATGTTGAAAAAATGGAATTGGCCCATCCAGTAGCTTCTTTGTATCCTATCTTATCACCATCTTTAAGAGCTGGGAATGATGTTTTATCAAGAGCAGAGAATATCACTAGTGCAAGTGTCACCAATAATGGTGTAAGTTTGATTACTTTGAGTAATGGTGATTCTTACCTGTACGACAAAATGATGCAGTCTTGGAGCTTAATTAATGATAACTGGTGGGCATATTCATCAAAGCACTGGGATGCTAGTAATACAAAGGCTGGGTTGTTGTCAAGTGCTAATACGAAGCCACATGAGTCTATAATGAAGATGTTGGAGTATAAAACAAATGAAGAGTTGAACAGAAAAGGTCAAGCCAAATTCATACAAAATTTCACTAAAACTATGTTGCTGAAAGAAGGTTTTGAGAACTTGGAACAATCTGCTTCAATATCACATTTGTTTAACAAGTTGTACGTTTACAAAAAGTTTGAAGAATTTGTTGAGTATCAAGATACACTAATTGTTCTTTGTAGCACACTTGCTGAATTTGGACTGGTCACAATGCTACAAGAGCTATTTGATACGCTATTTGATGTTGAAAATGAGGATTCTATAGGTCCTTATAAAAAACACGATCTGTTGAAAATGTGTATTGCATCAGTCTACCAAGTTGGAACAGCAGAGTCAAAGAGAACAGCTAAAATGTACTCAGATAATCTTTAAATGAAAATAGTTATCGTTTTTTTATATACAAGATCAGGGAATGAATCTATTTACATAACCTCTTAATGAACAATCACTACTTGAAACCCATTACAGCTCTGATTTTTTTCATGTTTTCACTAGCAATCTTACGAGCTTCTTGCTCGCCCTTCAAAGCAACACTTTTCAAGTACTCAGTATCTTGACGAATGGCTTTATATTTTTCCCTAGGCTCGGCAATCCATTCTATAATAACTTTTGAGACATACTTCTTCAATTCAGAGTGATTCATCAAGTTTTCTATATCCTTTTCAACCTCAACAATTTCCTTTCTTTGAATACCTGCAACTATATTGATCAAGTTTGATACACCTGGTCTGTTCTCTGGATCAAACTTGAATTGTTTATCCACTATGGAGTCAGTTGTAGCTTTCTTAAATTTTTGAATGATCTCCTCATCAGTATCAGACAAGTAGATACATGCACCCTTACTTGGATCAGACTTTGACATTTTCTTTGTGACATCCTTCAAACTGTATATCTTCTTTGCTGGGGTGGTCATGATTCTTGGATACTTGAAAACATTAGTCTTATACAAGCTATTGAACTTTTTAGCTAAAGTTTGGGTTAGTTCCAAATGCTGTGTTTGATCTTCACCTACAGGTACTAAATCTGGAGTATAAAGAAGAACATCAGCTGCTTGCAACACAGGGTATGAGAAAAGACCTAATGAAGAGTCAGCTTGTAGGGATGAAATGTTTTGGCTAGATGGTTTTTGATTTTGTTCGGATTTGGACTTCCATTGAGTCATTCTCGAAAGAGCACCGATACCGGTGATAGTACTTAGATACCAAGATAGCTCTGCATGTTCCTTAACATCAGATTGAACATACAAACAGCACTTTTCTGGATCAACACCAAATGCTATCAAATGAGCTAATGTGTCCATCTTACAATCAATAAATTCTTCTGCTGTTGGGTGTTTAGCAGTGATTGCATGAAGATCGGCCAATCCAAAGATCAACTTTTGAGATTCATCAGTTTTTAGTCGGGATAACTCAGCCCAGGAGGAAATAGCACCTAAATAGTTACCCAAATGCATTGTTCCTGAAGGTTGAATCAAACTGAATACAGTTTGATCCTTTTTCAAAATTGAGCTATCTATTTTGTATCCAAGATGAAGTGTTGAATTAAAACACTTTAGAGTTGTATTTGTACTGTTTCTAAAAAGATGTTTATTATAACTTATTCTCAGCATTTTAAGCCAATGAATTCTGAGTTGTGTTGTGTGGTTGTACACGCCAAAGCTTGCTATTGAAATTGACTGTTTACGCCGTTAAGGATTAACATAAAGGCGTTTAAGAAAAAAAAATTTTTTTTTTTGAAAAATTGGGATGAGCCTTATCACATAAACATAATCTACTTTATGATAGTTTATATACAGTATCGTTGTCCCAGCCTCTTGATTTTAAATAACCCGTGACTGGACCTTGATTCAGATCATACTTGGGGCCAGAAACATCAGCGATAAAACTCTCTGGACCAACCACAAAGCTCACTATAGGCTCAATCGGGGTATTTTCAAACTCTAAACTATTAGGTATATCCAATGCTTCAAAAGGGTATGGAGCTTCTATTATCTTGTTCAAAGCTTTCTTTTTCTTTAACTCGTTTCTGAAGTTTTCAAAGTAATGTAGTTGCAGCTTATTGTGCTCAGTTAATTTATCTAAGAACGGAATCAATGGCTTCAGCTCTTTTTCGTAGTTTTTACAAGCATGTATAATTTGAATCTTACCTTTGAACGGATCTTCTGTAAGCATTAATTGTAGAGGAGTAACTATCCCAGTTCCACCTGTAAAGAAGTTAATATCAAATGGTTTATACTTTGGTTGGTTGATGACGTTATCAACTGCATCATCATTCAAATACGTTCTATCTAAACATATTTCATCCTCTGGAGATTGGGGGAACTCATAGTCAATGTATGGCCCACGTATTTCAATCTCTTCTCCAATTGGTAATCTGCTCATCCATCTGGCAACTTCACCATTATCATATTTCTTTATGTAAAACATCATTTTTCCAGTATCGTCTCCGTCTTCCAATACTTTTAATTGAATGCTCTCATCTTCTGTTTCGACATGCTTCAACGGCAGAGGGGTATAGTGCCTTACAACGTGTATTTGTGGTTGTTTGACCTGAATAGACCATAATCTTCTGTATGCATTTTCCTTCCAAAGATTGTTCTTTTGTTTTTTCAAAGGTTCAATTTCTAATAAGTAATGATCTTTGTCTATAAACTGTCTCCATGAGATCTTGTATTTAACAAAATGATTGTTGGAAAGTTCGATTCTTGATTGTTCCTCAATATATTTAGATATAGGGGTAGCCAATAAAGCAATAGGAGCAGATACAGCTGCAGAAGCTAAACCTAGCTTAAACAGACTTATCTTGCCAGTAGCGTTATTTTTGATAAACTTGCTAAAGAACATGATTAGTGCTTTTGGTTTGTATCGTTTTTTACCAAAATTTTCAATCTTAGAAGAAAAAGTTTCACACGCTTGATGACTTTCGTGATGATTTTTTTTGCAGTTTGGTCTCGTGACCAACTGTGGGTTTAGGCGAAAACCGCTCCTATTTTGCTCACACTTTTTTCTTTTAAAATTGTATAATTTGCCAATATGATTTGATTAGTAATGGTTGTAGGTTTTTAAAACCAAAGAACTGTTTTAAAGGTTAATAATCTGGTGAATTATACTTATTAAGAACATAAAAACCAAACGAAAATAACAAAAAACATGAAAATCAGTTTGAAAAAATCCATAGAAGCTCATGGCGACGCCGTATGGTCATTAAGTGTTAAGAAAAACGAAATATCTGGTCAACCATTACTATTAGCTTCAGGATCAACTGACAAACAAGTAAACATATACTCATTGACATCTGAGAATTACGATCTTTACGAAACTTTAGACTCATCTGTTCATAGAAAGACCATTTCTTCTGTTTCATGGAGACCTAATACTTTGAACAATCAATTAATCTTAGCATCCTCATCATTCGATACTACGACTTCCATTTGGGGTAAAGAACCTAATGAATCTGATTTTGAACTACTTGCGTTGATTGAAGGTCACGAAAATGAAGTCAAATCTTGTCAATGGTCACACAACGGAAAATACTTGGCAACATGTTCTCGTGATAAGAGTGTTTGGATATGGGAAGCTGATGAGTATAGTGAAGAGTTCGAATGTGTAGCTGTCTTACAAGAACATGATCAAGATATAAAAAATGTTGCTTGGCACCCTGAACAATTGATGTTGGCAACTTCTTCTTATGATGATACTGTTAAGATATACATACCTTATGAAGATGATTGGGAATGTGTTTCCAGTTTGGAAGGTCATGAAGGTACAGTCTGGTGTTCTGCATTTGAAGCTGGCTTGGATACTGACTCCACCAGATTAGTTACATGCTCTGATGATTCCACTTTGAAAATTTGGGAAATGATCCATGATGGAACTGATGACAATGAAGGCCAAATTTGGGAAATCCAATCTCAACTTCCTGATTACGGTCATTCAAGACAAATATATAGTTGTGCATGGAATGAGAAGAATGGGCTTATAGCATCCACTGGAGCCGATGGTAAACTAGTCATTTATAAAGAAAAGGGGCAAAGAGGAACTGCCGAATGGGACATAGTTGCTGAGATCTTTGATGCTCATCAAGACCACGAAGTTAATTGCGTTATATGGATAAATGAAAACACACTAGCAACAGCTGGTGACGATGGTAATGTAAACATTTGGTCATTATCCGAATGATTGATCACTACAACTATATAGAATGCTTATTTTTTTTTCTAAAATGATGCCATAACCATTAGTAAAAAGATCATTAATAAAATGAAGAAGAAATAAAATATAAATTTAGACTTTTTCTTCTGATACTCTAGTTGTTTGGTCAATTCATTCGACCCCATTCTTGTGTTTTGCTCAACACTGTACATGTTTGACTCAATAGTATCCACCATCAGACCTTGTTCCATGACCATAGCACTTAAGTCCTTAAAAATTGTATTGACATCTTGAATGTTGGATTGAATCCGCTCAATCTCCGCATTTCTTTGGGCATATAAGTTGTTCTGGTAAGTACTCTCCGATTGCATCTGTTGATTCCTCTCGACTATCATTTCCATTCTATTATAGTTTGGCGAAAGTTCTGCAGAATTATGATCAAATGCTGATGGTGCCTCCTCTTCTTGCAGTAATGCAGATTTGTTTTCTTCCATCAACTTCTCATCAAAGTTCTTCAATCTGTGTTGACATTTCTTGAATTCTGTCACTGAAAAGTCAACATCACGAATTATCTTATCTCTGGATATAAGTCTTTGTGTATTGATATCAGATCTGTCTATTTTCAACAAGTCATCCAATGCACTTTTAATTTTTGTCATTTTATCAGTCACTATTTCAATGTTGGTAACTGATTTACCTAAGATTTTATCTACGCCGTTGCCTGTTGCTATACCACTTTCTAGAGTATCTAGAAACTGTTGTAAAGTGGAGATATCTCCGTTGACATCGAATAGCAAGTGTGAAAGTGTGCTGAGCAGTGAGTCAAATTCAGGAGAGTCAGTGAAAAGCTCCGTTTTGTTGTTGCTCATTTATATATATATCAATAGTTGTTGTATACGGTGGTGTTTTTTTGGTTCATATGATAAGACGTTTATTCAAGATGTTAACATCAGCAACTCAAAAAAAAAAAAAAAGCCTAAGGAAAAATTACAGTTTATGCTAAGAGAAATCTTTAACTGCGAACTAGTCACGTGTATAAATCTATAAATAATCTAAACCATAGTGCAATTCAAGTAAAGAACATTATTATAAGCACCAAGCCTGCTATGCTGGCTGCTGCTATCTCTATCAGTTTGGTATTCTCTCCGTGAAACTTTATCAACTCCGCCTTGATCTCGTCTAGCATCATGCCCTTGTTATCATCAGCCTCATCGACAACAAACTTTGGTTTATAAGTGTCAAACTTTCCCCTCCTCTTTATTGCTTGTTCTTTCTTTTGCTCACTAAACTTAGATAGTTGAGTTTCTTCTATGTCATTTCTATTTTTGTTAAATATTCTTTCAAATACGGTCATAGTGTCATTGGAAACTTCGTGAGAACCCAAGATCAAAAAACTTGTTCTTGGAGATGGAATGGCTCCAAAAATCTTTCCAAGTTCATCGTCAATAATCATTAATCTATCTTCAATATCACCTCCGTATTCATCTATATCATCTTCATCTACATTCAAAAAGTCTTTATCAAAGTCAATAGCAATCACTCTTTTGTTTGTGTCAATGTATTTTTCAAACCCTTCAAGTGAGGTGTTTCCTTTGATGTAGATTGAATTTTCTTCTAGTACCTTACACTTCTTTTCAATTGTCCATGATACATCATTCATTAGCTTGGAGTTACCCAAAGATCCTAAATCTGATACAGATGGGAATTGATCAATAGTCCCTGATCTCTCCAAAAGCTTTTGTATATTTCTGAATAAACCCTCGTATTCGTGGTATTGCTCCCAACTTAAACCAGGAACATTAGCTATCACAAGAGCATCCCAAGTACATGTGTCGAATGTATTGATCAAATGATTTTTGAAGTCATTTGACTTGATATGTGTTAGATTTGATGAGTGGTAATTTTTCAAGAAGTTGGAGTTTGAGAGTATAGCATTGTTCACTTTACTTTTTTTGGCCAAACAAAGACCGAAACTTTGAATTATTATACAAAGATATGCCAAAGAGAAAGCAATCATTGACTATCTTAACTGTGTATGTGGTGGTTTCTGGTGTTTACACTAAATCTCATTAAACCTGGCAAAGTTTCCCTATGAACAAAAGTCGAAAAAAAATGAAATCGCACACGCAAACAGGTTTTATCAATACAACTACAATGAGTAAAAAACGTTTTAGCTCTATTTACATATATAACCAAGTTGATGTTATGGGATCTCTTGGTGATTGTTGATTTTATAGTGCTGTAACCATCTCTGCTTCTTTTCTCTTTCTCTTTTCTTTCTATCTTCTCTGCTTTCTACTATATCTTTTTTACTTGCAAAGTCTCTTGCAGTGGCTTTAACGTCTTTTTCAATGACATGTTCAATCAAAGACTTATAAATTGCAAAGCAATCGGACACAACTTCATTACTTTGTTCAATAACACTGAGCTTACCTTTCAATCCATTAGAATCACACTTGTTGGCAATACCAAACTCGTTTTCGTCTTCTTCTTCTTCTTGTGAATAGTTCTTCTCCTCACCTTTGAACATTTCAACACTATCTAACTTGATTTTCTTGAGCATATCTTTCACATTTGTCTTTGAATCACCTGACAAATTGGAGCTTTGAGAAAACCATGCTTGCTTTGCCATTTCTAGAACAGCTTGCTTGTTTAATTCATCTTGTTCCTTCAAATCCTCTTCCAGCTTCATCTTTTGAAGTGTCTTTTCCGTAGCGACTTCAAAATCAGATTGTTTGGTTACTGTTTCCTCTTTACCAGATGGAAATGCTAGTTCGTATCTTCTGGCAAACTCAACTAAATAAGGGTTGCTTTGCAAAATTGGTAGTTTATTTTTGCAAATGAAGTTGAAGACGTCAGTATTTACATATTCATCAAGCACAGAAGGACATTCAATTGTATCGTATCTATAATAACTTGCCAAGTACCAAATTTTAATACCAAGCCAATACTTGATCTTATAAGCCTTCTCAATAAGAGCCGTTATTACGTACCCGTCCCATGCATTTCCTGAAAACCTTATGGCTCTACTGATGTTATTAGCATATCTTCTAAATTTTTCGTCTTTTACTTGTTGAGGAATTTCGAAGTTGATAAAATGTGGATGGGAAATAAAATGTATCACAGGGTTCTCATTAGCTAGATTTTGTGAATGTAGTGGCTTGTAAAACTGTGTTCTGGCAATAAAAAAGGCCAACCAGTAACTATTCAATCTAATCAATGCATAGTCTACAAAGGCACATGCAATGATGTCTCTATCAGGAACAGTAAAATATTCATCTCTCTTGACACAGTAATCGTAGTACAACTCCCTGAAACCAACAGTATCTTGAACTAAAGGTATACAAACATGATAATAGAAGGAAGCTAGAAATTCTTCATTGGCAATATTTTCCGTCATTAAATCCAAAAAGGATCCTTCTTTCAAGGCTTTTTGATGCTCAAAGTATTCAGTAGCCTTTTGCATGAACTGTGGTGTAGGTGAATAGTTGAAGTGCTTCAATAGATCATACTTTTGTAACATCAATATCAATGATGCATCCAGCTTTTCCAAAAATAAGAACAAACTTTTAGTATCGTTGTTTGTCATAGCCATGAAACTTGAGAAAAACATGTCCCATATTTTTTTCTTGACTTTACTTCTTGTTGTTAGTCTTTCAATTGTATGATTTTCACTTTTTGTTGAATGCAACATCCAATTCAAAAAAATTGGCATAAACTGTTGCTGAAATATATCCAACTTTTCATCATCTAAATCTAGCTTTGTGAAGATAGATAAACTTTCAGCTATAAAATCTTGGAATGGAATATACTGGTATCTATGCTTCCTTTTGTCAATGTATTGTAATAATTTGAGACAATTCTTGTATGAAGCTAGTAGGGTTGATTCAGGAACTTTGACTCCAAACCACCTACCTTTTATAGAATTTTGCTGTACCTTCATAAGACCTAAAATCTCTGGAAGACTAACCTTTTGGCCACGTCCAGTCTTAATATCAAAAGACATTTGTGCACATTCAGCATGGCATTTGATCATTTTATAATCAGCTTTTTCTTTATCTATTTTATAAATGAAATATTGCACACATGATATGAAATATTGTGTAGGAAGTTGTTTCGCTAAGTTTTTTTTAAACTCTGGGGTTTCAAACAAGGATTGCTGGGTTTTTAAAGTTAGTAATGATCTTTCTTTTACTCTCTGCAGACTTTCATCATTTGTGTTAACAATTCTGTTGAAATAGTATATCAGATCTTCTTCATTTAAAACCTTATAGCCTTTGTCAATGCATGTTGCGAAAAAATCTAAAAACTCTTTATTACTCAATTTATGTCTATAGAATTTGTAAATCTTATGCAAAGTCTCTTCAGTATAATTTTCTCGATGATACACAAGACCAGTCTTTATCCATGTATCTATGAGCATGTCTCTTCTATCAGAACGAAGCCCCTTTACAACGGTACTAACTTCTCTCCAATATACTGCTTGATCAAACATGATAAGGTACAATGCCAAGGCTCCCTGTATCATCTTATGTGATGAGTATATGCTATATTTTTCAAAGTTGTATCTTCTATTAAGCAAATAATTTATGTTTTCCTTTGCATAGTTTTCATGAACATAAGAATTTATTGTTTTGAGTTGATCAATTTTCTCCGGAATATTCGTATGCATGCTACTAACAATGCTGTGAGTAGTATTCTCTATAATATATTGTAAATTTGTATTTTTTAGTTTCTTTACAAGGTTATTTTTAAAAATGGGCCTCCATTTTGGGGTAGAAGCATTACAATTGAGAGCCGATGCAGATGAAAAGCTTCTTTTATTCGCCAAAAAACCAAGCCTTATAGATCTGTTTAGATTGAAGTTGAATGATCTAGCAAGGAAGATCATTATTTGAAGTTGGAAGTTTTCTTTGGTGATGATTAATGTTCAACACCATCTTTTCAGCTTAACTTTTTTTCCAGTCTTTTTTTTTTAGCAAGACGCATTTTCCGTTTGAGGAAAGAAGGATTCCAAAAGGGGATAAAAGAGAATGTAAAAAAAATGGGCTGGGCAACTCCAGGATGTTTGATACGCTTCCCCAAAAAGAAGCAAACTCTCAGCAATTCTTTAAACGTGAGAGAGAGAAAAAAACACACTTTAAGCATAAGATCTAATACAAGTGGACAGAAACCAAACAACAAAAACCACACTCTACTCACTACACATAATAGCTATTGCACCCAATTATGGATAACAACAGTAGCAGTAATATATTCTCAAACGGTAGCAAGTTTTCCTTGAATTCATTTTCAAGCAAGGCTTCAAACTCCGTAGATAATACTTCTAATACAAATCAGAAAAATGAGATTACAAATTCAAAAAATGTCTTCTCAACACTAACAAAGTCACATTCCTCAAACATAATCAATTCAACAACTGCTGCCATTAATAAGAATTTGCTTTCGTTGAAGTCTAATAACAATAATAACAACGAGTCTTCTGTTTCTCTATCATCGATAAATGAAACAACTCCTGCGATTTCAAAGCAAATGTCATTGCCAGTTGGTAACCATAACCAATCTGAAGGTGATCTTTCCAAAAGTCAAGGTCTTGGGATAAGCAATGGAAACATTATCAAATCTAGATTAAGATCAAACACTGCAGGAAAGCTGATATCCACAGCATCAATGCCAAATGTACATACTCTTTCAAGTGATGAACCATTAAAATTTGGCAAACAATCAAGACCTGCCACTAGAGACATAAGTAAAATGAAGGCTCCAGATGTATCAAGCATATTTAAAAGAACAGAGGTTATTGGTCGTGGTAAGTTTGGTGTTGTGTATAAAGGCTACCACATGAAGACTAAACATGTCTATGCCATCAAAGTTTTAAATCTAGATGGGAATGAAGATGAAATTGAGGATGTTCAACAAGAAATCAAGTTTTTGTCTAGCTCTAAAAACATTCAAAATGTTACAAAATATTACGGATCTTATTTACACGATACAAAATTGTGGATCATCATGGAATACTGTGCAGGTGGATCATTAAGAACACTTCTTCGAGCCGGTGTTTTAAATGATGAAATGATAAGTGTAATTTTTAGAGAGCTTTTATATGCAGTCTCAGCAATTCATCACGATAAATTAATACATAGAGATATTAAAGCTGCAAATGTTTTAATTGGTTACGACGGAAAAGTAAAATTATGTGATTTTGGTGTAGCTGCTAAGTTAACTCAAACCAGACCTAGAAGACAGAGTCTTGCTGGTACACCATTTTGGATGGCTCCAGAAGTTATTACTGAGAGTGCCACTTATGATAGTAAAGCAGACATATGGTCTTTAGGTATCACTGTTTTTGAATCTGCTACAGGTAATCCACCATACTGTGAAGTCGATGCTATGAGAGCCATGCAAATGATTGCTAAGAACAAGCCTCCAAGACTTGAAGGGAAACAATATTCATCAGATCTTAAAGAATTTGTAGCTTTATGTTTGGATGAAAATCCATTTGAACGTTCAACAGCAGATGAGCTTTTGAAAAGTCAGTTCATCATGAAGTATAGCTCTGTTAAAGTTGCAGTACTTAAAGATCTAATTGCTAGATATCATAATTACAAGATCAAGAATAAGAATAACATGTCTTTAACTGATAATGAACCATCATCATTGAATAATGATGAAAAGCCTGAAAAGGGAAAGACACATAGAACTTCAAATAAAAACACTATGAAGTCTAGCAAGATTGTTAAATCAGGATCTAAGAACTTGGACAAAATCATATCTTCATCCAATGCTGTTAATATCCCAAGCACTCCAATGCCTTTAGCACCTTCAATGGGTGACAGAACATACAGTGATGTATTTGGGGCTGCATTTTCTGCCAATGACAAGGAAAAGAATATTATTTCTGAAGAGAAGAGTGAAGATGAAAAGGACGATGATAGTTCAAGCTCCACATTTGAATGGAACTTTGATACTCACAAGAGCAATGAAAAGGATTTAAAGACTGGTGCCACTGATGCTTTAAGCAAGAATGATTTCAACAACATTGCTGATGAAAATTACTGGAATGAAGAAAATAATGAAGATGAAAAGCAACCATACCAATATTCACAAATGAATACTACAATGGGAAGACAACACTCATACTTTAATACTCAAACAGCTGCGCCAGCTTCTGTGATGCATTCATACCATCCGCATCATTATAACATTACTACTCAAAAGACAACCAAGCCTGGTCAGCAAAGTATTAAGACTAGTAATTTGAAGTATTCAAGCTCCTTCAAGTATAACAACAGCCCAGGAGTTTTTACCAACGCACATGAAAACACTCACCCATCAAAGAACAATCCTAGTTATAATATCTACAGCAACAATCATGTTCCAAGAACCAATAATAACCATGTAATGACTGATAAGGATTCCAGAATGGGACACACAAGAAAGCTTGAAATCAACGACAAGTACACTTATGGAAGACAAAATACCAATGAAGCATCTGAAATTCCAACAAGTTTGTTGAAATTGTTTGAAGATTTGGATGCCAAGCCACCTAATGAATTGGAATTGCCATTGATGACTCCTACTCCAATGGTTGATTACTTTGGCCATGAACAAAAGTCATACTTTGAAAATCCTAACGGCATGTCCAAACCAGATAGCTATCCTATGTACATGTTGAAGAACAAGAAGTACTTGCAAGATGGTAAAACTTCATCAACACTGTCATTGAACACAGACGGTGCTGGAACACCAGTATCTGTATCTGAATCCAATGTAATTGAGATTGAGATTCCAGATGAATTACCAGTTGTTACCACACCATCCATGGCTTCCATTCCATCTCAAGTGAAGCCAAGATCAAGATCATCAACTTTGAATGCAGTTTTGTCCAAGAATGCCAATAATGTAGCTAAAAATTTGGAGATACACAGAAGAGGAACTGTTTCTTCTGGCTATTTAAAGAATCCAGGGTTGAACAGTATTTCAGGATCAGCTTTGAGTTCAGAGGTTAACAATCATAATAGAGAGGATGCTGTGACTGAAAATAGCAGTGCCAAGGATTTATCACAACCAAGAACTGTCATTTCTGGACACAACACTGGAAGATCATCACCTGTTAAGATAGATTTGAAGATTAATACTTCATCCACTCAACAAACCCACAATCCGAAGGCATTGCTAGATGACGGAGGCAATAGAAAGAGTCCTACATTAAATCAAGACAAGAATTCTTCAAGAATGACGTCTCCAAATCAAAGAAATTTGTATCATGAACCATTGTCTGCCATGACCCCATCCTCAACATTTATTCCTTCTCCTAAGAGAAAGAGAAACCTGAGCATGGTTGGTGGTCAAAACAAGCCAAACATTGGAACTGAAATGGCCAACAACAATGCTGAGATAATGAACACTTTATTACAACCATTTAACAATGTCAGTGATGATACCAGTGGTGTTTCTTCTGTTTCTTTAAGTGTTAGTCAAACCCCAGATATCAACAACAAGAGACTGACGAGGGATTTCAAGAAGAACAATCCGAATCTGAAGTTAGAAATGCCATTGCCTAAACATACAATCCAATCACATTCAACCACTACAAGCACTGCTACTGGAAGTAATATTGATGTTTCTGCTGGATTGAGTGGATCTCAAAGCAGCACCAGTGTCAATCAGTTTGGGTTCAATACAAACAATCCAGGAAATGTAGCTTATGCCATGACTCCGCTAGCTGAGAAGTCGATGATGTTCACCAGCAGTGACATTAAGAGAAGTGAAGCTTTGAATGATGATAATGCTGATGAAACTAAAGTCAATGGATCTAGCATTAGTAATGAAAAGGTAAGTTATAATTTAAGTGGGATCATTGAGGAACCTCAAGAAGATAATGTAGCCACCGTCAAGAGAAGAAATACCATTAATGAAGATAGTGAGAGTAGCAATTTCTTGGCAAACAAGAAGATCAAGGATATTGTGAATAACGGTAATAGTAATTCCATGTTGAATTTGGCGGATGAAAGGAATATTGATATGAGTGAGGATGGCAAGAAGGGTCATCATGGAGGATTTGGAGGAGCTGAGTTCACATTGGGTAATAACAACAGCAGCACTGGTGTGATGAATTTGAAAACCCCTGGATTGACACCTGGGTTAGTTACTAGTTTTGAACATGGAAGTTTTGCTCCACATGATAAGAAACAGAATGATTTGACATACTTTGGAAATTCTAGCAGTAATATCATCAACAAGTTGGAGTCTTTAAACAGTGAAGAGTTGAAGAATTACAACAACGGAAATGCTGAACCAGCATTGGAAAGAAAATCATCTATAATTAGTAGCCAAGCTGAATCGACAGGCATGAAACATTCAAAGAACCAAGAGAATACAAATTCATTGGAAACTCCAGGATCGATTACAAGTCCATTAGGCTTTTTAGGAACAGAAGAAGAGAATGTTGAGAGCAGCAACATCATCAACACGAATATTATTAACCGAAGAATAAGCAGCAAGACAAGGTCGTTATCCAATTCGCAAGTGACAACACCAAAAATAGAAGAGTTTGCAGACATGAGAATCATGTTTTTGGATTATCCAGCATTGAAGGAAAATGAAACAAGACCTGCAGGAGACAATAGTCTTGAGGAAATTGAAGCGGCGGAGATAGAAGATGCAGAAAACTATGAGGCGAATGAGATTAAGGATTTTTTGGAGGAGGAAAGAGATCATTATTACTATTACGCGCTTGAACAGGAACAAAGAGATATTTTGATGAGAGACTTGAACCAGTTGGTGACTGACTACGAGCTTGCATTTGGGTTGTTGGAGAACGAGTACAAGATCTTTGAAGAGACACTGAACTAGTTATATATGAATAAATGAAAGAGCTGTGAGAAGCTGAAACAATGCATGGGGGAATGTGGTCTAGATCACGTTCTATAAATACTGCGAAGTGATTATTTTTTTTAACAAGCACCGGCTAAATGACAACGTGGACGAAAACGGAAATATGCTAAGAGAGAAAAAAAAAAAGCCCTTCTGCGTGGACTGATACTTTGGGCCTAAAAAAAATAAACACACTCTTCTTGTGGGAAGACTGTTCCATTTATTATCCTAACAACCTGGAAATCATCTATTGCTATTAGAAGTTTGTGTTATCGTTTTGATATACTGAAAGTAAAGCCATAACAACCAGTGATCAGATCCTTTTTCTACAGTCATTCTTTAATCAAAAAAAAAAATTTTTTTTTATAAAAAACCCCCACGTTTTGATCTCATCAAGTGGACACACTTAAAGAGTTAATACTTCATACACTCGTTAATAATAAATAAAACAACCACACATAAATTCAATTCAACAATCATGTCTGATCAATACAATCTGGATGACTACTTGTCTTCAAGAAGTAACAGCAACGAACGCATACAATCACCCATGAATGAAAAGTCAAAGTCTGTATCGCAAAGTTATAACATAACAGATGAAGACATTCAATATTTTAAGAGTATCAACAACAATTCAAAGTTGAATGATAAAGTATCATTGTCCTCAGTTGGATCCACCAAAACAATTGATTCTATCAAAAGACCTAGTGAGAACTTTTTGGGCAGTTTCATGTCTACAACTAATATGAAAAAATCTTCAAGTAGCACATAT